>JAEIGP010000026.1:0-35622 GCA_018904095.1 Zaprionus ghesquierei | reverse complement strand
AGACAGTTGTTAAGAGCAGTCGTGTTTTTTGTGTGCGCGGATCGCAATTTTATCTCGGCGAGACAAAACGGTAACTGTAACGGGAACTTGTTTACTAGTTTCGAGCCACATAACGGTGATTAACAGCAAGCGCGTCGCGTGTTGCTGTGCGTTATCAGTCGTTCATAAAACATTTACTTGTGCGTGTGCGTGTACGTGTGCGTGTTCGCTTGCGTGTACGTGTGCGTGTGCGTGTGCGCGTGCTTGAACGTGTGCTGAGCTTGTGCGTGTGCTTGCGCCGCAAGTACGCCGCGTGCCCACCAGAGGGCGTTTGTTGCCAATAGAGGGCGCTTGTTTTGCGTCGTGAAAGTACGCCGATTACCCGCCAGAGGGCGTTGTGTTGCGGAAAGAGGACGCCAGCGATCTCACCGAGGGAGGAAGCTTTATGGAAGGGGACGAAGGCGTGCGCCTACGCAGCCGTACTGGTAGCAATGCCAGTATGGTTAGCGTAGCAAGCAGCGCAGCAAGTGCAATGAGCGCCGCTTCGTCGGCCAGCACTCGGAAGCGTCGTGGGAAAGGGCGTCCCGCTGCCACTACGACTGTAGCGGCAGAGGCGTTGGAGGTGGCCGGTGCCAAGAGGCTTGCCCTGGCGGCTACCGAGGCACCCCATGTTGCCCCTATTCCCATCGTCGTCGCCGTCCCAGCAGAAGACATAAGGAGCAGCCCTGACGCTCCCGCTCCCGCTCCAGTTGCCCCCGCCGCCAAACGATGCCCAGCGTGGGATATCGTTGCTGGCGGCACGCCCGCGGTGCTCGCCGAGATTTCGAGCATCCAGCTTGGGGTCAAGGCAGCCGTGGTGCGTGGCGGGATGGATCCCGAGGCAGCAAGCGCAGTTTTCGCAGCGGTGCAGAGGTATGATGAGCTCATCACCTCGCTGGCCCTGCGTAACGCGTTACTGGAATGCGGTGGAGCATTCGGAGGAACACCCCCAGCAGGACCCGGATCGCGGAACATGATGCCGCCGCCGCCGCCAAACGCCGTTAGCCACGAAGGAGCTCCCACGTATGCTCCTACCGCTGCACCCCGGGTGAGGAAGCCCGTTGAGACATGGTCAGCGGTAGTGATGAGCGATGACCCGAACGCATCTTCGAAGCAGATTGCTGAGAAGGTGCGCCAGGAAGTTGCTCCCGCACTTGGTGTCCGTGTACATGAGGTGCGTGAGCTAAAGCGTGGTGGAGCCGTCATCCGCACACCCTCGGTGAGCGAGATGAGGAAGGTCGTTGCAAATAAGAAGTTTGCCGAGGTGGGTCTGAAAGTTCAGCCGAACATGACCCAGCGACCAAAGGTGCAAGTGTTCGAGGTGGACACGCAGATATCGCCGGAGGAATTCATGGAGGAGTTGTACACAAACAACTTTAAGGCTGAGATCTCCCCCGTAGCTTTTAACAAGTCAGTGCACATGGTGACGAAACCGTGGTCAGTCACCGATGGCGAAAGAGTAAATCTGACGCTTGAGGTTGATGAAATGGCGCTTAACACTCTTGAGAAGACCGGACGGGTCTATATCAAGTGGTTTAGTTACCGTTGCCGGTCGCTCGTCCACACCTATGCGTGCCATAGGTGCCTTGGATTTGACCACAAGGTTTCCCAGTGCAGGGTTAAAGAGATCATTTGCCGCCAGTGTGGTCAAAACGGCCACAACGCATCTAGATGCACAAATCCGGTGGACTGCCGGAATTGTCGTTTTAAGGGCTTACCCTCGAGGCATTCTATGCTTTCGGAGACGTGCCCGATCTATGGTGCCGTGCTAGCGAGGGTGCAAGCTAGACATTAATGTTTAGCTTCATCCAGGCAAATTGTGGCCGTGGCCGAGCAGCTACCATCGAGCTCGGAGTGCGCTTACGCGACTCTGGCCATTTGTTCGCACTGGTGCAGGAGCCTTATGTTGACATCGCTGGACGGATCACAGGAGTCCCATCTGGGATGCGTGTGTTCCCGGACAGACGAGGAAAGGCGGCCGTCTTCGTGGACAGCACAGATGCCATCTGCATGCCGATAGAGCCGCTTGTCACCGAGTTTGGCGTGTGCGTGAGCATTACAGGAAGTTTTGGCTCAATCTTCCTATGCTCCGCATACTGCCAATTTAACACCGACTTGGAGCCGTACCTAAGGTACTTAGATGCGGTGCTGCTGCTAGCCAGCCGCACGCCGGTCATCTTTGGTCTTGACGCGAACGCAGTATCCCCCTTGTGGTTTAGCAAAGTTCCTGAGAGCTCTCAGGGAAGGCTTAACCACGTACGGGGTGAGCTGCTGGCTGACTGGATCCAAGGACATCGAGCCGGGGTGTTGAACGTGTCGTGTGACGCCTTCACATACGATACTCACTACGCAAGTAGTGATATCGATGTGACGATCGTCAGCAACGCAGCATCTACGTGGGCCACGTACGATTGGAGAGTGGATGAATGGGATCTTAGCGATCATAACATTATTAATGTTGTGGTTATGCGAGACCCAGCCAGCACAGTTGAGAGCTTTGCTCCTGTGCCATCCTGGAACATCTCCACTGCACGCTGGCGTTCGTTTGAGGATGAGGTGACAAGACGGGCTTCGGAACTCCCACGGGATTTCGCCGACACGCCGTTGGATGACCAGGTCTTTGCAGTGCGCTCGCTCGTACACTCTGTGTGCGATCAAGTGCTAGGACGCAAACGACCCAAGACCGCAAGGAAGATAGTTTGGTGGACTGCCGAACTGTCTTCCAAACGCCAAGAGGTCAGGAGACTGAGGCGGCGGCTTCAGACCGCTCGTTCGCGCGCAAGCGACGATGCTGAGCAACTTGCTTCTGAGCTGAGAATCATCTCAGCGCAGTACAAGAAGCTCATCCTGAAGGTCAAGGAGGATAACTGGAGGCGATTCGTGGGAGAGAACAAGGACGATCCATGGGGACAAGTCTTTAAGATTTGTCGTGGCCGCAAAAGGACAACCGATCTCGGTTGTCTTCGCTCAGATGGCAGGCAGTACGTAACCTGGCACGACTGCGCAGGAGTGCTACTTCGAAACTTTTTCCCAGTTTCGGAGTTAACGGCCTCCGCTGCCATTTCTGATGAGATTCCACCGCCGCTTGAATCCTCTGAGGTAGATGCTTGTGTCGCACGGTTGAAGAGCAGACGCTCTCCCGGCATGGACGGTATCACCGGGGTGATATTCAAGGCGGTGTGGCGTGCCATCCCCGAGCACATCACAGCGTTGTACTCCCGCTGTATCAGAAGTGGATACTTTCCCAGCGAGTGGAAGCGCCCTCGTGTAGTGGCACTGCTCAAAGGGCCGGACAAGAACAGGAGCGATCCTGCGTCTTACCGCGGTATCTGTCTGTTGCCTGTTTTCGGCAAAGTGCTGGAGGGGATCATGGTGAACCGGATGAAAGTGATTCTACCCGATGGAAGCAGATGGCAATTCGGATTCCGAGAAGGACGCTGCGTTGAGGATGCATGGAGACACGTCGTGAGCACTGTCGCTGCCAGCCCGGCTCGATATGTACTCGGGATCTTCGTGGACTTCAAAGGAGCCTTCGACCACGTGGAGTGGGATGTCGTGATGAGACGACTGATCGACTCCGGCTGCCGGGAAGCCAGCTTGTGGAGAAGCTTCTTCTCTGGCAGGAGCGCAAGTCTGATCAGCAGGTATGGAGAAGTCACTGTTCCGGTAACACGAGGTTGCCCACAGGGCTCCATCAGCGGTCCATTTATTTGGAACCTCATGATGGAGACACTTCTCCAGCGTCTGCAGCCACTTTGTGGCTTCAGCGCGTTTGCAGACGACTTGCTGCTTTTCGTCGAGGGTCGTACCCGAATCGAACTGGAGTCGAAAGGCGAGCACCTCATGTCCGTTGTTGGAGCATGGGGGGCGGAGGTCGGCGTTGCCGTCTCCACCAGCAAGACGGCGATCATGCTGCTGAAAGGGCGCTTAGCCCTGAGTAGGCCACCTACGGTGCGGTTTGCAGGAGCAAACCTTCCGTATTGCGTGAAATACCGGTACCTTGGCATAACAGTTGGCGAGCGGTTGAGTTACGTCCCGCATATCACGTCGCTACGTGATCGGCTGACTGGAGTTGTGCAGGCATTGTCCCGTGTACTGCGTGTCGACTGGGGACTCAGTCCACGCGCTATGCGGACAATATATGCCGGACTCATGATGCCGTGTGTCCTTTTTGGTGCGTCTGTGTGGTATGATGGACCCAGCTCTGCCAGGAGGCATCTGGCGTCCTGCCAAAGACGTATACTACTTGGATGCCTACCGGTATGCCGAACAGTGTCCACCGTGGCACTGCAGGTGCTTGCTGGCGCCCCCCCACTTGATCTAGCCGCCACGCGCGCGGCTATCAGAGTGAAGCTTCGACGGAACTACCCATTGAAGACGTCCGACTGGCTGTATAACGTCGACCTTTCAGGTCTGAGCTGGGCTCACAAGATGGCGAGACTGGACGAATGCTTACTAAGCGCATGGCAGCGCAGATGGGATAACCCTGAGGAGCACGGCCGTGTGACTCATCGGTTCCTCCCGGATGTAAGATTCGTTTTCAGCGAGCGAGACTTCGGTTTTTCGCTACGCGCTGGATTCTTGTTGACGGGCCACGGATCGTTGAACGCGTTCCTGCATTATAGAGGTCTGAGCGACACGCCTGCGTGCCTATGCGGTGCGGAGAGCGAGGACTGGCAACACGTGTTATGCGATTGCCCCCTATATGCGGATCTGCGAGACCTCAATGGGCTCGGAATAAGACGCACTAATGGCGTTTGGGATGTCTCTGGAGTTGCACGGACGCAAGAGACAATGAGACTGTGTATGCGGTACGCTGGCAGTCTCTTCGAAAGGCGGCAGGAAATGATGCACCGAGGAGTGGCGAATGGGTTGTCAGTCCCGGGCTGAATAGCCAAAACTGACAGCAACACCCTGGTGTCCCCAAATCCGGGCTTGTCGGAGCCAAAAGGGGGGGCCCACCGAGCCCTAATCGGTACCACGGGATGAGCAACGAAGGCATATCATGTTATGCCTGAAGTTTTTGATGTACCAAGCCCCGCTCATGCGAGGTAGGCCCCCTAGTGGGAGTTTCGTGGTGGCTGTGGTTGCTTAAGCTAGAAAGATCCCCTTCACCAAAGGGGGATTGCATTACCCGCCAGTATGCAATCGAATTGGTACCGACGAGTGATCACTCGAAGGGGCGTTTGTTTGGCGCTTAAAATCTGAACACGCTGTGTCATATGCCCATTTATGGGCATATATGAGACACCGTGGTTGTAATCCTTCATTTGGAACACGCCACGTTAAATAAGCACAGAGAGATCTGTGCTGCACAATATGGACGCTGAAGTGCAAGAAAAGACGCGCTCCGCATCCCCGTCATGTTCATATTACTTTTATTAGTATGAAGGAGACCCAGCTCGTATTTCTTCCTCTTCTCTGCTCATGACGAGTAGCACAGCAAGTCGCCTGGATGTTGTCTATCCGTTCGATTTTACAAGACTGCCCTCACATGTCTGTCGATCTCCTTTTCTAAATCACCACTTCTTTTCTATTTCACCACCACGCTCAATTATTTCATCATTTCCAAGAACAACACCAGGCGCCATGCTCATTTGAGTATACGTTCAAATGATGCACTCTCTATAACAGAATACTAACTCTTTTTTCTTTTGTTTGAAGTACAAACAAGATGTTTGTCTGTTTTAATTCAAGAATAATGTCTAGAAATCGTTTGACGAAATTGCTGGAATTATAAATGGAATCGAAAGCGAAGATGACTTCGATTTTTCTAAAGATAGCGAGAGCGACTACTGCCCAGAGGTAGATGAAATCAGTAGTTCAGATGAAGGAGATTCGGAAGATCACGGCGAATGTCCAATGGACTTGAACGATCAATCTGTTGAAAACCCTGATGTGAACATGGTAGGCAGCAAAACAAAACGGCATAAGGAATTGAATAGAGGACTTATTTGGAACCAGGGAAATTTAATTCTTAATGACCACCAAATGCAGTTGCGTGGAAATACCTCATTTCATTTAGCAATAATGGAGCTTGAACTTCCAATCGAATATTTTGCCTAAATACTAGTCCAAAGTATTGGAATGGTAGCAGTCAATAATGTTATGTCGCAAAAACGGTTCGAACAATTAAGAGTTCATATACATTTTAACGATAACGTAAACATTGTTCTTTCTAACGATCCTCGACATGATCGACTTTTCAAAATAAGGACAGTTGTGGAGAAACTGAACACAAGTTTCGGTAAAATACCTCATAAATGGGGATATAAGCTGTTGCTGCTGAGGGGTATTTCAGGGTTTTGTTACAAATTTGAATTTGACACTGGCAAGGAAAACATCGTATTGCGTCAAGAACCTGACCTTGGTGCTGCATCTAATTGCGTTATCAGATTGGCAAGAGAAATACCAAAGCACCAAAACTATCGTGTAGTATGCATACATATTAAATATCAACTGTACCGAAATATGAGTCGATCGGCGCGATCACTTGTTTTTGCAAGTGTAGGCATTCCGTTACGCGCGATCACTTGTTTTTGTAAGTGTAGGCATTCCGTTACACATGTAACGGAATGTAAGCGCCGACTGAACTCAAATTTATGCATATGCCTTAGCGCTTCAGCCAGCCTCCAGTCAGCCTTACAGATAAGATATAACGGTTAACCATCTCTCTGCCGTCCAACTGTGGGCAGCGCAGCGATTAGACTTAAGCTTACTTAAAACCTAAGGAAAAATGTAAAGTTCAGTTACCACTGAACACCTTGGCTGCTCCCAAATAACCGCCACAATTCAAATTTGTAAATAAATGGATAGACTTGTTCAAATTTGATACTGGATTGATCCTGTGAATACATGGCGACCATGCAGAAGCAAAAATCTGCAACAACAACAACAGCAACAACATTAACAGCAGCAGCAACATTAACAAGTAAGAAAGCTACATTCGAGTGTGCTCGACTGTAATATACCCGCTACCTAGCTGCTCGTACATAATTTATTTGCGGAACAAAAAAAAGGCTATGGACTTACAATATTTATGCAAAGTCATAATCTAAAATAAAAAAAAAACATTTTTGCACACATTTAATTTTTGATGCGGGCGGGACTCGAACCCGTAAATGCATAATAGTACTGTTCGTTTTGCAGTCAACAAGTTAACCCATTTCACCACCGTACACGCACACACGATTCGGCACAATGCTGCAAGCAGCGCTGCCGGCAGCGCTGCTTACAGCTATGGAAAACGTTAAGCTGAATAACTTCTGTGTTTATTATCCGATTGTTACCAAATTCAGAGATCATTTGGCTAGCTACAGTTATCATGTAAACCAAAAATGAACAATATGGCATGAAAATTGCGCTTGTAATCAATGTTTTTTTCGATTTACGGGGGCGGAAGGGGGCGTGGCCAAAATCTAAAATAAATTTGATCAGGGTGCAATAATAACACATATTGTCACCAAATTTGGTAGTTCTAGCTCTTGTAATAGCTGAGATCTAGATTTTCACACGGACAGACAGACGGACAGACAGACAGACGGACAGACGGACATGGCTATATCGACTCGGCTGTTGACCCTGAGCCAGAATATATATACTTTATGGGGTCGGAGGTGTCTCCTTCTGCCTGTTACATACATTTTCGGTTTGAACAAAGTTATAATACCCTTCTACTCTATGAGTAGCGGGTATAAAAATTCGATTTCGCATGTGAACAGTGCAACAGTGAATAGCAGCAAAGCAAGTAATAACTGGACAAACGACAAGAGCAACAACAACAGCGCGGGAGATAAAAACAGAGCTGGAAATTTGAAAAAATAGACTGAGTGAGTAGAGTGCGGTATGGGAACACGAGGAGGTTTGAAGAATAAAATAAACAAGAGAATAGCGCACCTTAAGTGGGTATTATATTCGAGTAAAACACCGCCCCCATGGGCGACGGCATTGAAATTAACTGCCGAGCTCGATTTTTTAAGAAAACGAAAAAAAACATACCGCAACTCACGCACCCTTATACATACAAACCATAAAAGATCAAGCTATTAAACCACCATCTCCCAAGCCGTTGCCAAGACGAGAGGACAATTGCCCAGCTGACTGCTCTGACCTCTGTTTGATGCTGCATGCAAATCAACATGCATGAAATAAAGACCAGCGCCGGCCTCGCCTGAGCCCATAGGCCCTGGTAACATCATCATGATAACTTCAGTAACAGTGAAGACAACAGCGAGAGGGGCACCCCCACTTTCGCCTTCGAAGATAGGGAAAGGAATAGTTTTTTTTTTTCAATAGCACTGTGTTGCAAAATTTTTTTGATTGCACTACGATGCATATTTTTTTTACCTATAAGAAATTGTAAAATCGAGCGGAAACACTTCTGCCCGATTAGCAGTATAGCCCGTAAAGCTATACGAAACATTAGGCAGAAAAGTTTGTACGAAAATAATAATATAATATAATGCAATACAGAGGAAATATATCACACGTATAAAAACAACATAAAAATATATATATGCCCAAAATGGGCCTAGTAGACGTTAAGTCAGTGGATTCCACTGCCAACGTCATAAGTAAAGTAAAAAGCACAAGCAACATAATTAAGTAAAGTAAAAATTGCACAACATAATTAAATTGGTAAATTTAAGACATGAAATAAATTAAACAAAATAAATTTCAAATTAAATTCAAAAAATTAATTAAAGTATGGCTAGACTAAAGACAATTAGAGAAGAATATGATAGATTTCTGTTTAACCTTTTCTTAAAGAATGAGTACATATACATAAAATAATGGAATGGAATGAACTTTACAAAGAATTAAATATCATAAAAGTTGACTTTGACAAATCATATAAGTCACTTACACAGACCAGGCCAATCCAAAGAAATACCATTAAATTTAACACGTTGAAATATTAGTAAACTGCTTTAATGAAGCACGTATTCTAATACATGGCCAGAAAGAAAAATTAAGTCAAGATCATTGGTCCCAAGTATCAAAATTCTTGACCCGACTACGATCTAATTTAATATCAATTAAATTAAAGTTCAAACTAGATATCTCATTACCAACCATACTTAACACTTCTCTAACAATTGAAACTGGTGATGAACCGGAAGCAATAGAACAAACTGATACTGACCAAAAAGAGTCAGAAGAGCTTGAGACCAACTGTAAAATAGAAGAACAGCATTTAAGCAACCTCACTATTCCACCTATTTTGATGTCAGATCTAGATAATTCTACAGATTCTGATACTTCATCAAGCATAGTAAAAAAAACGAGGCAACAATATCACAATGGCGCAAACCAATATTGATTTCATTAATACAGCCACTAAGCTTATAACAGTTTTTGATGGTAAAGCTGAAAAGTCTTCTAAATAAAAAAAAAAATCATAAAAATCGGAGCTGTTGCCATGTTAAGGATTAAATAATAAGTCCCAATCCAGTTTGGTTCCTCTTCAGTTTAATCTAAGAATATAATGTTTTAATTCATTCTGAGAGTCCAAGTGCATTTCTTAATGTAATGAATCTTGCAGATGGTAACGGCCTAGTTAGTATATCAGCAAGTTGTAAATCTGTAAAAATATACTTAATACAAATAAGTTTATTTTCAACTCGTTCTCTTGTAAAATGATATTTAATGTCAATGTGCTTAGTTCTCTTGTGGCAAGTTGGGTTATTTGCAATACTAATACAACCTTGATTATCTTCATAGATATCTATTGGACCTTTTAATTCTAGTTTAATTTCAAATTTCACCTTCAAATAAGGCCATGTACTCTGCTTCGGTGGATGAAGCTGCAACAGATTTTTGCTTCATTGTGCTCCATGAAATTAAACAACTTTCAAACATTTTAAATAAATATCCAGTAGTACTTCGCCTGTCTGTCTCTTTTCCTGCCCAATCAAAATCAGCATATCCAATAAGAATATTATAAAACTGTAAATTTTTCTCAAATTTCAATCTCAAATCAACAGTTCCTTTTAAATACCTTAAAACTCTTTAAAGACATAGCCATAATTCCTTATTGTTGTTATTCGAATATCGACTTAAAATACTTATTGATGTACTTAAGTCTGGGCGAGTACATAACATGATGTACATCAAACAACCAATCAAGTTTCTACATGGTGCCTCACATGATTCTACAGATTGTAGAGCCTCATAGTTTAGTTTGCTTAGGAGAGGTGTACCAACTGTATTGCAGTCTTCCATATCAAACTTTCTCAACACATTCTTTATATATGCAGATTGACTATTTATTTCTATCAACTTTAAATCCGATAAAATATCGAACTTCTTTCAAATCAGTCATTTTAAATTTATTTAGAAGGTATGATTTAAATTTAGACATAGTTTCGGATTTACTAGTGGCAATAATTACATCGTCCACATATAATAAAATATAGATATTTTTTGAGAAATATCCTTTATCTAAAATATAGAAACAACGATCAACTTTTAGATTTCCAAATCCAACATCTTTTAGCACATTTTCAAAAACTTCAAACCAGCATCTTGCAGTTTGTTTAAGGCTATAAATAGCTTTATTAAGCTTGCATACTGCATTCTCATCGCAGTATGGCAACCCTTTTGGAACCTTCATGTAGATTTCATATTTTAGTGTTCCATTCAAGAATGCTGTTTTCACATCCATATGATGGACTTGTAAATTGCATTGGTTTGCAAGAGCCAACAAAAACCGAAAACTGGAAATTCGTACAACTGGTGCAAATGTCTCATCATAATCAGTCATATATTCTTTTGTAAAACCTCGTGCTACTAACCTTGCTTTATACTTTACTCAGTTTCCAAACTAATCTTGTTTAATACTAAAAACCCATTTACAATCTACTATGTTTTTATTATTTGGCTTCTGCACCAAACTCCATGTTTTATTTTCTGAATGCGAATCAAGTTCATCTTGTATGGTTTTTTTCCAAAAAGATCTGTCATCACGAAATTCAATTTCATCAAATGTACTGGGAATATCATTTAAACAGACTTGAGTATTCATTAGACATTTTTCTAAAAATCTATACGATAGTTTAAGTTTACCTTTATTTCGTATTTCACTGCGCCTGATTTCTTGCTCACTTTTGTTATCGTTTATTTCATCACCAGTTTCTAAACCTGGATCGGCATTCTTTAAACATGTGGAATTTTGACTATGTTGTACATGTCGGAGCGCTTCTCCAGGAAGTCTGGGCATCGTTTCCATGATTTCACAATCTGATGAAATTGTAGCATTGTGGTGAAATTCTGACAAGCACTGCAGCAGAGGCGCAGACGGCCTCTGCAGCTGAGTGAGGTCCGATCTGGTTGTCATAAATAGTGTGTTAGAGAGGGATGACAATATAGTGAACGCCAGTGTTGTGTATAGACCGAATAAGAATATGAGAAAGATTGGTAAAAGGAGAAAATCACCTCAGTGAAGTTTGGCTGGTGGAATAGATCGGAACTTGCTGTGCTGCTGCACCAAAATTATAAAACTTACAAATAAAATGGATAAGACTCCCCTATTGCCGACATACATTTATTCTTGAATCCATAGATTCATAATTTTTCACCTTTGGAAAATCTGACTCTACATTTTCTTTATTTGAAGAATCATCAACACTTTCAAGTTGAACCTTCGAGTCTTCTTCATGTACCAACTTTGACTTTAACATGTTTATTTCATCCACCACAACATCCCTAGCTGTCATAAATTTTCTCGATTTCTCATTCCACAATTTGAACCCATTTGGTTCGTAACCGACAAGTATTGTTTTAATTGACTTGTCATCAAATTTAGTGCATATACTGTTGAACCAAATATCTTAATATATTTTAAGATTGGTTTTTTATTATTACACATTTCATACGGTGTCTTCTTTTCTTTTAACGCTCTACTTGGGGACCTGTTAATTAGGTATGTTGCTGTTAAAACAGCTTCACCCCAAAAACATTTATTAAACTTAGAGCTATTAATCATTGATCGAGCCTTTTCTGTGATTGGTCTAATCATCCGCTCTGACATGCCATTCAATTGTGGGGTATGAGGAATCGTTAAATGATAGCTTATGCCTTTTTCCACACAGAAATCACGCATTTCACTTGAAAGATACTCCCTACCGTTATCGATATAAAGGTTTACTAATTTTAAATTGAAATAAGCCTCACTCTTGGCGATAAAATCTTTAAATACAGAGAACACAACTGATTTATATGTTATTATATATGTCGCACAGTAATGTGTGTATTCATCACTAAAAACAACGTAATAGTTTTTATTATCAATAGTAGAGGGTGTGATTGATTGGCCCACAGACATCGGAATCGACTACAAACAAAGGTCTCTGGATATTTTCTTTGTTTTTAAATTTATTAAATTTTAATCTAGATTGCTTGCCGTTTATACAAGCTTTATAAATATATACTTTACTATTCATAGTAAATCTTCTTATTGGTACATTATACTCACATGTTCCATCAAACGCTAGATTACCATCCTTAGTTACTCTGATGCCATCAGGGTTAAACTCAACCGTTATTTCAGCACCTTGCATCTTCTTGACTGATAATAGATTATGTGAAATTTCTTTACAGTACAGCACATTCTTCAGCGTTATCTTCCTTCCACTACTGGTAAGGTTAACCACTCCTTTGGCAGTTGCATGTATGTACTCCTCACGCTTTGCCATTTCGATGGCAATATGATTTTGCAAGTTTTCATGTTCAGAAAACAACGACATGTCATTGATGAGATGATCTGATGCCCCGAAGTCCGGGATGAATTTAATCAGGCCCGTATTTTTATTTATGTTTTCTTTTTTAATCATGCACGCAAACCTTCGTTCAGAATTAGTTGTTGCAATTTGAGCCTGCTCCTCTTGTCCACTATTATTACTAGCAACATTCTGATTTCCTGTCTGTTGTTTAAATAAGAAACAATCTCTTAAAATGTCCTAGTTTTCCACAATGAAAACATTTCGGCTTCGATTTTAATTTTTTCCTAAATGATTTTCGTTTTACTGCTTTGTTTTTGTATTTATTTTCTTTATATTCTTTATTGCCTATCGCTTGAAGAACTTTTGCACTTGTGTCAAGTAGTCGAGTTTTTACAAATGCTAAAGTCAGATTTGCTTCAGAAAGTGTCTCTATTGCAGTTACGACGTAGCATGTTGGAAGAGTTAGAAGCACGCAATGAGCTCTGTTATTAAGTAATCAAACAAATAGAAATGATTTTGTAGCGAAGTATCCCCCTTTAACTTTAACATCAATAGTTGTTTTCTAAATGAGAGCTCAGTCTTCGACTAGCTCTTGTCGAACGCGGTTGTAAAAATTGAACGCTGCGATCGTTATCTTCTATTCTCTCTGAGAACATTTTGGTGTACATTAAATATTTTCTGTTTTCTTCTTTAATTGTGATATTCGCAAAAAACTACAATCAAACGTTCAAGTGATGCAATTGGCGATGCTGAAGCATCTGCCGTTGAAAAAATGCGTACTAAAAGGAATAAACCACTAGTGGAGCGCCAGAACGAACGGGGCTCCAAGCAATTTACAAATTATTTTCGTCCACTACAAACTTTAGACGATGATAATGATGATAAACCTATTGAAACGGACACACTTGATGAAATAATAATCAAACCACCTCCTATAACATTAATTAAACAAAATACAAAATTTGTACACGAGCTAATGGCTAAAATTAAAACTGATGATTACTTTATTAAAACCATCTCAATTGGAATTAAAATATTTTTACCAAATATGGACTGTTTCAATGCAGCTTGTAACCAACTCAAGGAACATAACTGTGAGTTCTACACGTACGATACTAGATCAAACAAGCCATACAAAGCTATTTTATCCGGGCTGGATAAACTACCAATTGAAACTGTCAAATCCATGCTACAAAACCTAGGATTACAATGCACCGAAGTCAAAATTGTGGAAAAGAAAACTAAGTCTGATCATGAATTATTACTGTACATTGTTTATTTCGTAAACAAAAGTATCACAGTAAAGGAACTGCGCAAAAACTTTATGTATGTCAACCACACTAAAGTACGCTGGGAGTATAAAGTGAAATTGCAGAATAAAATTACTCAATGCTACAATTGCCAACTATTTGGACATGGATCAAATAATTGTTCAGTTAAAACATCATGTGCCCATTGTGCTGGATCACACCAGACTGCCGTATGTATGGACGTAAACAACAAAAAATGCGCTAACTGTAAAGGCGACCATCCATCGACAGAACTGACATGCCCATGCCGAATTTCTTATCTCAATTTACTTTCCAAACGCTCATCACAACGCATTGGAAGAAATAACTTGGAAGCTCATGGAATGAGGAATTCTAAGCAACACATCGCTCCATCTGCTCTCTTTGGAAATCAAGCCCAGATCTCATTGCCTACTCAAACTAAGAGAGTGCAACAACTCAACTTTGGTAGCTATAGTAATGCACTCACCAATACTCATACTTTGCCTAATCCCAAAGCAAATATCACAAATGAAACTAATCTCTTTTCATGTGAAGAGATAAATTCTCTTTTGTCTGAATTAATAACAAGACTTAATGAATGCTCCAATAAGGGAGAGCAATTTCAAGTAATTTCTCAGTTAGCGATTAAGTATGTTTACACAAACAAATAATTTTATTGATAATTTGAATATTATGGCATGGAATGCTCGTGCCGTTAGAAACAAACGTATAGAACTGATCAAGTTCTTAGAAAATAATCACATTCACATAGCACTTATAAATGAAACGTGGCTGACTCATGGTGACCGTTTTAATATACCCGAATACACTATATACAGAAATGACAGGAAGGAAAGTAGGGGAGGCGGCGTTGCCATTGCAGTTAGTAACACATTGATACATGAACAAATACCCTGCATTAAAAGTCATGTTATTGAAAATGTAGGTATACAAATCAACACTGACTCTAATTCCAGTCTAAAAATTTACTCTATTTACTTTGCTGGAAATACTTCAAAATGTATTCCTAGTTCATGTGATTTATCTTGGGACCATAATCATTTAAAAAGTTCGTATAGATCTGATCTCCTTAAGATCTCACAAATAAATGGAAATTTTCTAATTTGCGGGGACTTCAACTCGCGCCACAGAGCATGGAAGTGTACCCGAGCCAATGGTTGGGGCAAAATTCTCAATGAACTTTCAGATCTGGGAAAATTCAGTATTTTGTACCCTACGCAACCCACATATATTCCGCATAACCATAAAGCAAAAGCATCAACATTGGACCTATGCCTCACTAATATCCCTAACCAGCTGGCTAATCCAGCAGTAATGCAAGAGCTTTCCTCTGATCACCTACCAGTGGTTATAAAATACTCTACAAATTTTATGCGCAATGTAAAAACATATCCGATTTTGGGAAGGACAAATTGGGCGCTTTTTAAGAGAATTATAAATGAAAGGCTGATGGTTGAAGAGGTGGTTGTCAACTGCTCACAGATATCGACTTTGGATATTGATAATTTAATCGGCTCTTTCACTAGAGTAATCAATTATGCCTTTCTTAAAGCAGTCCCTCATAAACCTATACATCACTCCAAGCTTACACTCCCTGTACATATAACTGAATTATTTAAAACAAGAAATATTATCCAAAGACAATGGTTTAGGTCACGTCATCCATTATTAAAATCAAGATGTGATCATTTAAATTACATCATACGAAAAGAGATTTTCATTTATAATAATGCAAAATGGAACAATAAACTTCAAAAGCTGGATAAATGCAGCAAACCCTTTTGGAATATAACCAAAGCAATTAAAAAAAGAAAACAAATTGTTCCGTGTCTAAGTAAAGCTGATGAAATATACGCTTCTGGAAAAGAAAAAGCGAATATTCTTGCTGATGTCTTTCAACTGAAGCATAATCTGACACATTCATATTCAAACCAAAATACAATTGACCAAGTCAAAATATCTTTACAATCTATAGCTGAAACCCCAAACAACATCGCAGAAATTTGTAGAGTCACTTATCCAGAGGTTTTTTCAATTGTAAAAGCTCTCCATACTAGAAAATCTCCTGGAATTGATGGAATACCTAATATATCCTTGAAAAACCTTCCTACAAGCGCCATTAATCATATTGTTAACATTGCCAATCACTGTCTTCAGGCAGGCTATTTCCCACGGGATTGGAAGATAGCAAAAATAGTTCCAATTCTCAAACCAGGAAAACCTCCTGATAACCCTGAAAGCTACCGACCAATAAGCCTATTAAGCGGATTGTCCAAGATTCTGGAAAAATTAATTAAATTGAGATTGGTGAAATTTTGGACATACACAACACACTACCAACGGTACAGTATGGTTTTAGAAATGGTCTAAATACCATACTGCCGACCTTAAAACTAAGAAATTATATTAAAGAAAGTATCCAATCCAAACAATCTGTAGGGCTGGTTACACTTGATATTGAGGCTGCATTTGATACTGTATGGCATGACGGACTGTTGCACAAACTAAAGATGATTGGAACTCCCATATACCTCATTAAAATAGTTCAAAATTTTTTGACACATCGATACTTTAGCGTTAATTTGGACAGTAGTCAATCTGCTAGACGAATTTTAAATGCAGGTGTGCCACAGGGTTCTGTCTTAGGACCTACATTGTTTAATATTTTTACACACGATATTCCACAAGCTACAAACTGTGTACTTTCACTGTTTGCTGACGACGCCGCTGTCTACAGTGCTGGTTTCTCGTACAGCGAGATAAATCAATCCATGCAGAGTTACTTAAATGAATTAGACATATATTACAAAAAATGGAAAATTAAAATTAACCCTAATAAAACGAATGCTATATTTTTTACAAAAAGAAGGAAACCTCGTTATCTTCCTGATAGACAGTTGCGAATACTAGACTCTCCAATACAATGGGTTGACAACATTCGATATTTGGGTATAATTTTTGATAAAAAACTAACATTTAAATACCACATCAACAACACAATTATGAAAGTTAATAAAATTATTTGCACACTGTACCCTCTAATAAATCGTAAATCTAAATTATCAATATCCAATAAGATCATAATTTTTAAAACAATTTTTAATCCAATATTAATGTATGGGTCACCTGTTTGGGGTAGATGTGCTCAAACTCATATCAAAAAACTTCAAATATGCCAAAACAAGCTGTTAAAATTAATAATGAACTTACCTTATTACACAAACACTAAGTACCTACATATAAAAGCAGGTGTACAAAAGTTCAACAAAAAAATACAATATTAACAATCTTTTGTTTCAAGTCTTAGTTTTTTAAGTTAGTTGTAAGTCAATTAAGGTTTTTCTTCTCCCTTGTTTTCCTTAATAAATAATAAATATTGTTATACAAAAACTAAAAACAGGTCAACTAGACATAATTAATAAATATTTCAGATGAAAGCCTTAGCTAAACACTGTAAATACCTAATTATACCATTAGCTTTAATGAAATGTACATATATATATAAGGGATAAAGCACAAATAAATAAAAAAATAAATAAATAAATGAGAGCTGTGAAGCTACACTTTTTAGACCATGGATTTTAAAAAAATACATGGTCTATTGTGTTTTTCGAAATGTGCATAACAGGTAGAAGGAGGCATCTGCGACCCCATAAAGTATATATATTCTTGCTCAGGATCACGAGCCGAGTCGATTAAGCCACGTCTGTCTGTCCGTCTGTATGAACGCCTATATCTCAAAAACTAAAAAAGCTAGAGCCACCAAATTTGGTGACAACACTTATGTGAATCATACGCTGTAAAATGTTTATTAAAATTTGGGCCACGCCTACTTCCGCCCCCGCAAATCGATAAACCGTATAGCAGGCGCAATAATAAAGCTAGAGCATTCAGTTTTGGTCTGAATGATAACTATCACCACCTAAACGATCGCTGAAAATTTGGTTCCGATTTGATCAACGTTTTAGATTTAGATTTTCACTGCGCCCACTGCAAGCAAGCAATCAGTGTTTATTCCATGCAGTGTTTTTTTCCAACTGCTTGGACTGCTTGACGTCTAACTGATAATTATATGTGTTGTTTATTATTTTTCTTTGAAAAACACGTTTACCAATAACAGTTTTCTAAATCTGATTCTTTTCATAACCTTGAAATATCCATGGTCTTATACAGTCAACACTTGACTGTAGCCGTTCTTACTTGATCTTTCATAGATTTCGTCTAACTTAGCAAAAATCTCCTTAGGTGTGCTTGCATTATTTGCATGAAACAAAAACGAGTCACTCAGGTATTCAACAATTACGCTTTTTGCTTGTCTTTGTGCCTTTTTAATTTCATCAGTCACTATATTTTGTTCTTCATTTACTATACTCAATAAATCATTTTCTTATAGAAGCACTCTCATTTTATACTTCCAAATAGAATATTTTTCCCCATCAAATGGTCTAATATTTCTCTTTCCCTTATCCATTTTTCTTATTAATCAATACACACTTCTTCTTAGAAATGCTAATGGTGACGCTAGAATAAGAAAAGAGAAAAAAAAAACGTTACCGAAGCCAGCTACGGCCCGCCGCGGCGTCGTGGTTTTCGCGGGAAAAAAAGCGTCTGTGTATGCGACGAAATTGTGAAATTATGATAGCCGTTTATAACGCTCACAAATTAAATTGCCATACAACTATATGTATTATAAACATACATACATATATAAGCAACTCAATGCATATATGTATGTACATATATATACTTACGTTTTCTTACGAATGTGAGTCGAACTAATGATCTGTCTTTCGACTAAGATCAACGCTGCAGAGCTTGAATATATGGAAATAAACACGAACGAGTTCAGAATATAGTAGAGGTTTACGCCGATCGTTTTAGCTTCGGCGGCGGCGTAGGGTCCAAAAATCGCCGGCGGCGACGGCGGCGGCAGCTACGCCGCCAAATTAGTCGGCGGCCGGCGGCATATGCAATTATTTAATAGATCCTTATATTATTTAAAAAAAGAGATAAGTAACCCTTTATAAATTTTAAAAAAGCTCGTTACTTTTTTATAGACTTTATGCATATAAAAGCCATAAATTTTTTAATCTTAAAATTAATGTACAAATAAAAATAACGATTTTAAACAAATTAACAGTATTTTTCATATAGTCTCCATTTCATTCATTTAGTTGCTTAAAATCTTTTAATATTAAATGAAAAATTTTAAATTACAAATAAAAAACAACTTATAAATTAACAGACTTTCTTTGAGGTCATTTCAGTTTCACTTGCTTATACTAATATAATATATTATTATTAAATCAAAAACAAACTAACACCAATTTAATAGAAATTTAAGTTAAACTTTCTTTGCAATTATCATAATTGTCATGAATGAAAATAATTTTATTCACATTGTGAGGACTAAGCTGAGATCGTTTCTGAGAAATTGTGAGACCAGCAATGGAAAGGACTCGCCCACTTGGTGTGCTAGTTGCCGGAATACACAACACCTTTTGTGCAAGCTTTGATAGTAAGGGCATTGCAGATGCCTTTTCCCTCCAAAAAGTTAACACGTCTTGGCATGAAGACAAACTTAAAAGTAGATGGCATTCAGCTTCCAAATTGCTATTTTTTATTTTTTTAATGTCGTTGAGCAAGCTTTAATATTTTGCTAACAGATGGAGATTCGCTAAAGCTATCCTGCGGATCGCTATCTTGCTGTATATCGCCAATCAGCTTTGTATACATTTTTAACAAAAAATCAGTTTTTTTCAAATTTTGCTCTTCACAATACTTAATTACACAATCTAGTGAGCTAAATCGCGGATGTAGTAAGGATGCGCAGACTAGTATATCCGATATTGGGAATCTTGAATTCAATTTACTTTTTATATTATTCTTCATATTACCCAAAGAAGGCGGCTCATCGTCTTCAGATTCATTCAATATCGAGACGATTTCTGTTCTTATTATTAACGCAAGGCTAATTGATGGATACGAATCTCCAGACAGAATATTAACTGCGTCTTTAAATTTTTGTAAGAAGTTACGTAATTTATATAATAGCTGGGCTTCATTTTCCAATAATATTAAATGAGTTTTATTGCTGTTAGTGAGCAATTTATTTATTGCAGCTCTTTGGCACCCAAGACTGTCTAGCATTGTTAAAACGCTGTGCCACCTAGTTGGGACAGAGTTCTTAAGGGAAACATTTTTTTTAGCCACCAGACTACTTTGCAAGTCATTGGGGTTGTTAATATGCTTATAAGTTTGCAAGGGAACATCATCTAATGGTCCGAAATCATCGTCGTAGTCAACCCATTCAGAATCTTCGGAGGCAAGCAGTTCTTCCAAATTGTCGATGTTTGACAAAACTTCTTTTTGAATTGAGTCAGCTTGACATCTCAAGACATGAGTCTTAAATCGTAAGGCACTCACAGTACTTTTGTACTTCACAATTAAATCTTTAAGTTCCTTCTCGGAATTATAGCCATCTACATTTAGCAAATTGTGTAGTCCTTATCCGAGGCAGAAATGATTGTTTATCAAACCCAAATTAATAGCTTTTTTGATATTGCTGCCTTGGTCGGTAACAACGAAATTAGATCCCATTTGCAAATTATACATTGCAGTTACTTCTTCAAGCTCTGTTAAAATATTACTTGCCGAGTGAGATTTTGACAAGTATTTTGTTTCCAGCGTTAAATGCTTCAACTCGAAGTTCGAAGAAAGAAAGTGGAAAGTAAATGTCATATAACTTCTTCTTCTATAGTTATCTGTCCACAAATCAAAAGTTAGAGCAAAATGTTTTTGTCCAGATACAATCCGGGTAACAGCTTGAAAAATACACTGATACACATCCTCAAGTGCAGTTGTTGAAAGTGTTTTATAATGTGGAATGTCATCAGCAGCTACCACAACTTTGTATTTGGTAAAAAATTCTTTAATTCCATTGTGGCTAATTATATGAAATGGTAGCAGATCTCTAGCCATCCACAAAGCTAGCTCTCGTCCCAGCGCCCGTTTACTATCTCTTGGAGATCTAGTTGGCGTGGATTTGGTGAAAAAATTTGACAATGTTCCACGAGTACTCGGAGAACCGATATCATCGCGAACATTATGTTCATTTTTAAGGTGACGACTTAAATTCCCAGATGAACAATTCGTGAAAAACGACTGAATCTTAGCACTGAAACAATTAACAAAATTTGAATGTGAATCCTACCAAAAATTAAATTACTTATTACCATGAAAAAATGGTTGTTTCGTCGACCTTTTTCTGTTTATCCAAACATAGTTTACAGTAAACCTTGTCCTCTTCTATGCATTTGTTTTCCCTAGTATCTTGCAAGACGCCAAAAAACTCCCAAACTTTACTTTTACGATTCAGGTTATGTTGCAGTTTAATTGAATACATATTCACCGACTTGTCCATCTTAATTAAAAAGATAGAATTAGAATATTTTTAAAACTAAAATATGCTGTGAAACTTACTTTCGAATATTATTTACGCAAGCCAATAAGTCAAAAGTGCTGTGAACAGCTGTTCACAGTTGGTCAATGCTTAAATTATGTAAAAACTTTGCAACACTGTATCAGAAATATGGATGGCCCTTTTTCAACACGGTTTTTATGCTAAACTTTGTAGTTTTCAAGATTGAAGGAAAAAGTATGACGCCGAGCGCCGCCGCCGCCGCGCCGTTTTTTTCGTGATGTGGCGGCGGCGCGTCAGAAAAGGGAAAAATCGGCGGCGGCGTGGCGCGACGGCGTAAATGTCTAGAATATAGCCACTTTATTGTTTTACTGTCAGCTTAAGACTCAATGTACGGAGTTTTGATCGGCTCGAAGTGAGTCGTGAAGAAAATGATGAAGAAAGAATGCAAAAAGAATGATGCAGTTATACAACAATCATGCGCTTTACTTTGTTGTGGGTTTCAAGTTTCGTTACATTATGTTATGTATTAATGCATGCGCAAGATTGGATGTTCAGTGGTTTTGTTAGATCGAATTTAATGTCAGCGTAATTTGTAAAGCATATTATGCTACTGTATACACATGTATTATTCTTGACTTTTTATTTCAGCTTGTTATTAACAATCAAAGACCTATCTATTTCAATGCTACAATATTTTGTGTCTGGGCCCATAACCTATGGTAATTTACTAATATTGTTGTGGAATACAATTATTAAATATTGTCAGACCAGCATGAAATAAATAGGCACGTCGTTGTTTTCTTTTTATGTCTCTTTATTGTAAGAACAACTGCACACTCTCGCTTTCATAAATCGACTGACGCTGCGTAGATCATAGGTACACATGCAAGGCCACATACCACAAAGCTACAAATAGAATAAAGCTTAGCTGCAAATGAGCGACTCATCATCTCTCTATATATGTATACTCTCCGCTATGCAGGAGTATATGTAAGCTATGTGACTTTTGCATACATACATACTTTCCAACAATATTAATGTTAAAAATGACAGTAAATTATAAACAAAATTATAAGATTAAAAAAAAAAACATAATATGTATTGTCATTTTATAATCATTGAATTAGTTTTTTATACCATTCGACCATTGAAAATGACAGAAGGAGGCGTGGCAGGTCAAGTTTATTTCAAATTTAAGATGCCACGCCCACCACCCACGCAAATCGCAAATCAAATTTTATGAATATTAAGGATAGTATTAAGGTTACACCATTCTGCTTTGGCATACGTACAGATATGTATGATGGTATGATGTGCACCTAATGCCCAAATTACAATCCGATCGGACAATAAACACAGAAGTTAAACACA
The DNA here is from genome assembly GCA_018904095.1 of Zaprionus ghesquierei. Taxonomy (NCBI): domain Eukaryota; kingdom Metazoa; phylum Arthropoda; class Insecta; order Diptera; family Drosophilidae; genus Zaprionus; species Zaprionus ghesquierei. The sequence goes on along the minus strand of JAEIGP010000026.1, from coordinate 12,796 downwards.
GAAAACATTTTCCATAGTTCCACTGCCCGCGTCATTGCAGCATTGCGTGACGCATCCTTTTAGTCTGTATGTGTGTGAGAGTGAGTTAGCTTATATGATTGCTATGAAACCCTTGTAGTGCCGCCATCTATTCGGTCGGGCGCGCTTGACTGTAGCTTTCCTTACTCTGCACAAGTTCATCCGCCACCTATTGTCTAAATTAGATCCATCTTTGAACCATCTATATATAAAAACGCTTTACACACGCTACGGCTGGGACGAAAGCATTGTGACGATGACGATGCATCACGTTATGCTGCAAAGACGCAAGCAATGTAACTATGGAAAACGTATAGATGAATAACTTTTGTGTTTATAATCCGATCGGATTGTAATTTAGAGAATAGATTATATATTGCAATTATGTTCATACCAAAGCAGAATGGTATAACTTCAATACTTTTCTTAATAATCGTAAATAATCGATGTGCGTGGGTGGTAGGCGTGACATCGAAAATTGAAAATAAACTAAACTACCTATGGTATACAGAAACCTTCATGTGAAATTTGGTGTCTCTAGTTTTTGTAATAGCTGAGATCTAGACATGCAAACGGACAGACGGACATGGCTCAATCGACACGGCTAGTGATCCTGAGCAAGAATATATATACTTTGTGTAGTCTGCCATGCCTCCTTCTGCCTGTTACATACATTTGCACAAGCTTAGTATACCATTTTTGACCATTTTCAATGGTCGAACGGTATAAAAAGCCAAACTAATTTGCATAGGCCTTACACGCTGCAAAGGGTGCCAGCGCTTCGAAGGATGCCCGTGTGCATATCCCACACGTAAAGCTCCTGGCGTGAGTGCGTTTTACGAGCCTGGCCAGAAGGTAACACCAACAGCAGTGAACGGAATTAAAATCCGTTACGGGGTTTATTTGCCTTCAAAAGAGTTATGTTATGTTAGCCTCTCTGCCTACCTATATTTTTCCCTCTCGTGAACGGGTCAGTAAAGCCGCAAATTTGCCGGCCAACTGTGCAAATATATACAGAAATCAGCGTAATATTTGTTTATGGAAAAGAGGACTACATGTTCTGGTTTTTCTCCCTCTCCCCTTCCCCTCCGTCTTTATACACAGAATTCCATTTGCGAACTATCAACACGTTAATGAGCTGTGGCAAAAATGGTTCTCTTCAGTTGGGTACCAAAATTAACGGAAAAATTGTTGGGGCAGGCATGATAAAGAAATTGGGATGTGAATACGAGTATTATAAGGATTAAGGAATTAAGATTTGAATATTTTTTATTATGGCTGCTTTTTTATTAGGTTTTTTAAATCAATTTTATTTTGTAGCTTATTTTCAAGAATTTATTTAGTTGAAAATGATATTTTCTGCCAGAACTTGTTAATCTCTGATATCTTAAGAGCTAAGATTTTGAAATTTGGTACGTACTTCTCTGTTTTAATTTCCAGCTTGGGTTTATTTTTAATTTTTGATATCTCGTTTTGCTTTTTGTGATATTCAAAAAATTTTTGGAAATATTTGAATAAAAATAGAATTTCTTAAAGCAAACTTAAAATTTGAAAGCCGACAGAACTGAGCTTGAACATAAGTGATATTTCTTAGATTTCCATAGTAAGGAACATTTGTTGAAAGTTTTAACGTCTTTAATCTACAAAATGTTGTATTGTTTTTCAATTTTCAAAATTTGGCTTAGTTCTTTATATTAAAACGAGCAATTGCAGCCTGTCAAAACATGACTTGACTTTGCTTCAGTTAATTAAGTGCTGGCTTATTCGTCTCTCTATTTCTTACTCCCTTCCTTACTCTTTCACACTAATTGCTTGTTCTCTTCATTCTTGTCCCGTTTTTGTTGCTGTTGATGTTTTGACTTCTTTGTGCCAACTGCAAATGTTGCAATTTGGCTAATAGGCTACGTAGGCATTGAAAAGCAGAGTGTGTGTTGGAAAACGCTTTTGCCTAAATATTTTCATTTAGAAATTGTTAACATGGGCCGAGACATGGACAGAGACAAAGATAGAGGAAGAGAGAGAGTGAGAGAGAGAGAGCACAGACAGGCGTTCCACATGGCGTATGAGTAATGTAAAAATGCACGCTTGCTTTTGTTTTTGCTTTACATTTTTGTGCCAATTAGGCAGACGCTTGCAGCCCCTTTAGTGTTGTTATTGTTGTTGTTGTTGGCCATAAACTTAAGTAATTAGGCAAAAAGGGCAACAGTTTTGCATGTGAATTTATTTTGATTACTTAATTGAAACTATGCGCTGTAAGAGATATTAAAAATTTAAAAGATTTCTACCCTGTTTAATATGACAATTTTGCATACCCTGTAAAGGTATTACCAAATGGAACTTTGCAGCCAAACACGCAGTGTCCACATTCCATCAAAATGAAGAAGATTTTTGCGAAAATATGCAAGCTCCCTCTCTCCCTCCCTCTCGCTCTCTTAGTGTCTCTCTTATTGCTCTTGGGAAGCTATGCAAACGAAATGCGTGCAAGGCAAACGGCAATAATAAAGCAGGAAGCAGACAGAAGCGAAATAAGCGTAGAGAAGAGATTGTCCACAGTGGGTACAGGTGAGGGGGGAGGGGTGCATCGCAACGCAGCGAACATTGCAACAAAAATGATAACGACATGATATTAAATTCCTGGCAAAGGTCAACATGCAAAGCGGGCAGCAGTACCTGAAGGAAAGCGAGAGAGAGAGAGAGAGAGAGAGAGAGAGAGCGAGAAAGGGCAAGGGGGAGGGGGAGGAGTAGGGGTTCCTGGGCTGTAAGCTTTTTATGCCGCCTGAATGCACTTGATTTTATGCTCCCTGCTTATCAAAGTGCCTGTCAGAGCCTTGTGGCCTTGGTTTGAAGAGACGGACTCAGGATTGGCTGAAATGTTGGCTGAAACCAAAGAATAAACTTGAAACTTATTGGATGCATTCATCAACATTAATCAGCAGTCGCTGCGCGCTCTTAAGTCTTCATTTAATTTACTCAGGTTTATCCAGAGATATCCAAGCAAAATTTATACAATAATTGTGAAGTTTCTTTTCTTCTTGTGAGTATTGATTCTCTTAATTCCATCCACGCGCTCGCGCTGAGCACGCTTTGACTGTGTGCGTCTAACTAAATCAGCTGTTTGCCCGCCGCTCTCCAATGCAGCCTGCTTGCGCTCATTCACACTCTCTTACTCTCTGGCTGCCTGATCGTTGCGTGCGCTAGCAGCAGTAGCAGTGTGAGTGCCAGCAAGCTTGAGCATCTTCATAAGTCGCTGCTACTGCGGCTGCAGCTGCTGGTGCTGCTGTTGCTGCATGCGTGGTGAGTAGGTGTCAACGTGTTGACAGCGCTGCTTGCGTGCGCTCTTGACGCTTCCTCTCTCTTGCGTTTGCATGGGGTGACTCATACACGACGAGCTGCCTGCACAGCTTTGTTTGCCGTACATGTGTGTGTGCATTTTACTTGCAAGCATTCTGCTCTCACCACCTGCTTGACATGCGTCGACGATTTTGCCGCTCGCGCTCTCACTATCTTCTTTGAATTGAGTTGCGTGCATTAATCTGCTGCGTAGCCATTGGTACAGTGTGATACTGCTGAGTTAATCGTGTATAAAATATGTCAGCATAATTACGCAAAAATTTGCTATTGTTTCTTTATTAAATAAATATGTAATAAATCAAAATTATTTGCACAATTACTATTCACAGTGATGCTGAGATATTTTTGTATCTAGGCCAGTGACATTTATAGTTGCAAAACAATGTTAATTACGCATTCTGCAGATAAGCTTGCTGATTGTGAATTAATCACAATAATAAAACAATCTTTAATTTATACAAGTATCTACTTGATTAAGCACATAGGAAAAATCACCTAGGAATGCAGGTAAATAAATTTCCATTTGCCTAGATTTGCACCTGGCCTTGTTGCGCCGCTTTTTCACTTTCCACGGGAAGCAGAAAAGTGCAGCAAAAAATGGAGCAAACTATCTGCCATACAGTGGGTGAAAAATTGCTACAATGTGCAAACAATAAACAAATTATCGTGCCAAGGGGGAAAGCGAGGGGAGAATGGCAAATTTATTGGCCACATTGGATACGATAAGCGCGTCGGGGGATTAAGACGTGGCCAAAGACAAATTGGCGTGCACAAAAGGTAAGCCCCGATTGAGATACGGATGCAAAAAACAACCCAACACAAGCACAAGCAGCCAAGCCAAAGCAGCAGCTGGGCCGGCAAAAAAGAAACCAGCCCAGAAACTGTGCCAAGAAATGTCGCCACAAAATGCAAATGCGATGCTAGTTGGGTTAGCACCGAAGTTAAGATTCTCTAAAGGCAATAGATAGGTTTGGGGAAGAAAACACGAGAGGGAGATGTGTTATGGGAGATTTGAAGAAAGAGATGGAAAATATAAAATATATATTTTAGTTAAGAGAGAGAGAGAGAGAGAGAAAAAAAGAAAAAGTAAGTATATATACACATACATATTTGAAGTTCTCTATGGTATACTATAGAGAGAAAGAGAGAACGTGATGGAAGTAAATAAAGCGTGATACATAAAAAGAGCAAAAGAGAAACATATATATTAAGGGATAATTTAAAAACGAGACAGAGAGAAAGAAGAGAAAGAAATAGTAATGAACAAGGACATAGAAAAGGATATATGTACATAGATACAGATGGACACACAGAAAATGCTACATAAAAGTATTGAAAATAGAGAGAGATATTTGGTACTCGAAAAAAAAAACAAAAGAAACAGATAGAACGGCATTCATACAAAAGAAAGATAGAGTTATTAATCTAAATGGAAACATAAATAGAAAATATATAGAGATAAACATTGCACCAAAGATAATTAATATTATGTAAAAGCAAGAAAGATACCTATGTATGTAGAGATGGACAAACATATTCTAAAAATCCCTAAAAACTTAGCGCATTTCTTTCTTCTAGGTTCAACCGCATAAGAAACTTTAAATACTCCAAGAAAAGCGTATAAAAAATCCAAGTAATAAAAAATAGTTTTTGCCAATACGCTGGCTAAAACTTAAGTCATAGACATGCTGGCGACCGCAACAACTACAACAGCAATAACAACAACGACGTTTGTTAATGATGATGCATGAAGGGGGTGCGGGGACCGAGTTGGGAGCGCAATTTGGCTGCGGCTGCGGGCCGAGGCTGTCATTGCATTGGGGTCCGCGCGAGGCAGTACGTAACAAGTTGGCAGCGCTGCAATGTGGTGTGAATGAGAGTGAGAGAGAGGGAGAAAGGGAGAGAGGAGAGCGGGGCTGACGTTGCATTTGGAGACTTAATGTCGTCGTCGTCGCTGTCGTCGTTTGCATCTGTTTCATGTCTGTGCCAATTTTTGCCACTTTTTGCGTGGGCCGAATGAAAAGAAACAAAATAAAAATGGAATGAGATGAGATGAAACAAAATGAATTGCTTCATAGTTGGCAGCAGACGTAAGTGTTAATTTGTTTTATGATTCAAGCGAAAATGGGGCCAACTAGCAGGCAAATTAGGCTATATTTCACTTTAAAGCCTTGCAGATTGGTGGCCGGGGTTCGCCGGGGGCATATGACATTTTCGGGCTGATATTTTTGGGGTAATAGGAAAAATGATAGCTTATTAGCTAGCTTTTACAAAACTAAGAGTAACTGTTAACAGTAAAAATAAAAATATTAAAGAAAACAAATAAGAAAAGCAACAGTCGAGCGCGTCCGACCGTAAGATACCATTCGACCAACTTCAAAGTTGCACTAACTAGTACTAACTCGCTCTCACACACACAGACACACACACAAAGGCTAAGACAATGCATGATGATATACTGCAATGACGCGGGCAACGGAACTATGAAAAACGTTTTCTTTAATAACTTATGTATTTATTGTCCGATCGGATTGTAACTTTCGGATTGGTGTATATTATCAGCATCTTTACGTGTTCCAAAGCAGATCATAACCCAAACAAACTGTAACTTAAATACTTTCCTTATTATTCAAAAATTATCGATTTGCGTGGGCGGTGGGCGTGACATCGAAAATTGTAAATAAACTTGATCTGCGTATTGTATACAGAAGCATCATGTCAAATTTGGTGTCTCTAGCTTTTGTAATAGCTGAGATCTCGACGTTCATACAGACAGACGGACAGTCGGACAGACGGACATGGCTCAACCGACTCGGCTGTTGATCCTGAGCCAGAATATAACACTTTATGGGGTCTGCCATATACATACTTTTGCACAAACTTGGTATTCCATTTTTGACCATTTTCAATGGTCGAATGGTATAATGGTATATATATATATATATAATACATATATGTTTAGAAAAAAAATAACATATAGATGGGTATATATAAAATATGGGAGTATTAAATATTCTTAGATTCAAAATAAAGAAATACCAAGCTTACTCAAGAAAAATAAATATTTAGGTATGTATAAATTTGTCATTGGAATTTCTTAATTATCCTGAGACTTGAGATATTATCGTGTTCTGTATAATATTATTGTAATTATTTCTATTAATTGTTATAATTATTCAGCATTATTAAATATTATAGGCAATCAATACGATAAAAGTTCTAAATTGCTTTAAAATCAAAACTACTGAATAACTAAGAATCGTTTAATAAAACATGATATCTCTGATAAATTTGCAGTATTTTCTAAAAATGAACTAAATTAATTACTGAATAAATTGTGATCATATTCCACATGAAACTTTATTCAGCACGTAAAATATAAAATATATCAACTCTAGATTTCTAAATTTTCTAAAAATTAATAAAAATAACTATATAATATATATATATTTAAAATTCTATTAGTTTGTTGTAGAAGTATTTTATATTTACACGGCATACAAAAGATGATAGAAGAGAAGATAAAATAATTTTTAAGTTTCTTACAAAACTTAACTAAAATAAATACTGACTAAATTATGTTTCTTGTTCACAAAATATTTCATAATTATTATAAAATATGATAAGATTTCATCTTTAAAAATAATTCCAAATACCCCCAACAAAAACAAAGAAGCTTAAAATGAAGAGAGCAAGTCATCTGACAATAGACAAATCACGCTGGCAAATTGGCTTACAATCACATGCAAAACAAAGCCAAAAATACTAACAAAATACCACCACAAGGAGGGAGCAGGTCTACACACACACACGCACACATGCATACATACCTTCGTATTGAAAATACACAAAAGCAATTTGCATAAAAATCGAAATTAAACTCTGGCAGACATTGTCTTTTCTTGTACTTCTTTTGCTGGCATTGACAGACCCGGAATCTTTTGGGGCAAACCTGAAAACAAAAGGCCGTGACAGTCGAAACAGTCGACACATTTTGGTAAATACTAAAAGTCCAGGCAAATGTGAGAACAAATTTGGCAACGCAATGGCAGATTGTATAATCGATGTTGTCCATGCCCCTGCCACGCCTCCTCTTCCTGTCACATGTAGCATATATGCAGATGAGGCGGCAACCAAAGGAACGACAACAACAAAAGTCAACTGATAATAACCCCCCAGACATAACGTTTTTTTTTTTATATATATTTTCTTGGTATTTTCTTGATATTTGTAGCTATTTTCATGGTATTTTCGTACAATTTATTGCGTGACATTTCGACGTGGAAAATTGCCTCCGGTTGAGGCGTTAAGACGACAACAATTCGTACAGCTCAACATGCCACACTAATTGGGATACACACATACACACACACACACAATTTATACTAGTGAGACATTTTGCCGAAATAACAAAATATAAAAATAATGGGAGTTGACCGATATTTGGAAAGGGAAGAGGCATAAAGGTCGCGGACAGGCTGAGAACCATCCTCTCAGCGTTTCGGTGCCAAAGTAGAGGCTCTGGTGTCCGAAAAGAGGTGGGATAACCTCCATCAACGCCAGCAACGCTTAGGAGAAATCCGTGGCCTACGTGGGACCCTTACTAAATTTGGTGATCCATGCCTGTAAAGGCCTAACGTTTGGTGCTGGTAATGGATAGTTTCGAATGGGGCATTGGCCCCAACGGCGATGACATTCAGGAGGAGCTCCAGAATGTCGAGATCGCCCACAAGGGGTGTGACAAATACGGTGCAGAGAGCTAGTATCTTAGTCCCGGCGGATTTGACGATGAAGCAAGTTGGTCCGCAGATGTCAACGTCACCGTTCATTACCCGGCAGTCGCGGTGTTGTAAAGGTGGGATACTTGGCTTCCTCAGCACTTAATACAACAAGCTTAAAATAGACCCCCGATGTCATTAGCGTGCCAACGCAGAAATCATCAGCGAAGTCCCCACCAGGTTGGACATCCGGCTATTAGACCTGTCTGCGCTCCAGAACGAGAACCTGAGCAGCATCTTGGGCATGATGAATGCCAAAATAAATGCGGTACTGTGCGCATTTGAGACGCAGCGTCACGTCACCAAGGAGACGAAAGGTGCAATTATGGATCTGGCTGCTCTTAATACAAGAGCGATCCAGCTGCAACAAAGCACTGTCAAAGAAGCGGCCCCCTCTAGGAGCATCGCTATACAAACAGAACCCGAGAAGTAGAAGAAGCGTGAGGCGCTTATACTAAAAAAGACTGGCGAAACATCGTATGGCGATATGCTGAGTTTAAAAAGCACGTAAAAAACGGGTTCGGTAAACGTAGGCTGGTCACGGTAGCGCATCAACCAGTATGTACGCCCTACACGATGCTTCAGGTGCTTGGAATACGACCATAGGGCCACCAACTGCAAGGCAGCCGATCGCTCTGACTGCTGTCTGCGTTGCGGCGTGAAAGGACATAAGGCAAAAGGATGTGTGGCCCGCCAAAATGTCTCATATGCAGCGAGAATGTCGACAGGACGACAGGTGGCTCTGCGTGCCCCACCTACAAAGCCAACATTGTAAAAGGAGTCAAGAGCCGTCGCGATAATGCTGCTCAATTAAAATCATCCAGCTTAATGTCAACCACTGCGCAGCTGCTCAGTGCCTCTAGCTGCTACGCCCCGCCTAGCGACAGCACTGACCAGTTCGAGGAGATGCTGGACACACTTGTAAATCATGCGTGTGGGCGCAGTCCGGCGATTATTGCTGCCGACTTTAATGGTTGGGCAGCCGAATGAGGCAGCAGGGTATCCAATCCCCGAGGCCGAGCGGTGATAGACGCCATGATGATGCTGGACCTGATTTTGCTGAACGACGGCCGCATGCCCACGTTTAAAAATGACAGGGGAACCTCATTCATTGACGTCACATTTATTAGAAGAGGCTTAGTGGCTAACTCAAGCTGGACGTGGTAACGCTTAGCGATCACGCTTCGATCACTTTTAGCGTCTAAACGACTGGTAAAACTAAAAGCCAACCGAGAATATCACTCGGGCAAGCATGGGATACTAGGAAGTTCGATGAGGATATGCTATTATACAAATCAACACGCTACAAATCTCAAAGGGTGACGCAGAGACATTGGAGACGGATCTCACAAAAAGAGAGAAAGCCCCCGTATACTGGTGGAGCAGTTGCGATCGGAATGCCACAGGGCTAGGAAAAAACACAACGAGCCAGAGGTAGCCCTTATCACGCGGATCTTCTGGAGGCTTTTAAAGCCAAGCGAACTGACTTCAAGCACGGCGTTTCGGCCAAAGCACGTGAATATAAGAACTTGCTGGATAGCTTTGACAACGACACTTGGGGTCTTGCCTATAAGCTGGTGAGCAATAAACTGCGGAAGAGAGATCCTTCGGATCCTAATGTCCTAGCTAGCATTGTTGCGGAACTATTCCCGATGCAGTCGACTTCATGGCAGCCAATAGTTACAGCTCCAGTCTCCGACTTCCCGTGCATCACCGCACACGAGGTTGTAGAGGCAGCAAGGCGTATCAAGGCTAACAAAGCCCCTAGACTAGATGGCATTCCGGGAATAGTTGTCAAGGCAGTGGCGTTGCCTAGACCAGACATCTTCAGGGACACCTTTCAGCGGTACCTCTTGGACGGAATCTTTCCATCAAGGGGGAAAAGACAGAGGCTGGTACTATTGCCAAAAGGGAAGGGATCAGCACAAGTTGCGACAGCTACCGCCCACTATGCCATCTGGATATTGTCGGGAAACTATTTGAGCGCATCCTGTATGCTCGTATAGAGGCTGTTACCTAGAGCATAAATGGCCTAAGTAGCTACCAATATGACTTTCAGAAGGGAAAGAGTACACTCAACCCATTCACGGCAGTGGGAAACATTGCAAAGAACGCGCTTGAGGGCGATAGATGGCTAGGTGGCAAAAAGGAATACTGTGCGATTGTCACGCTGGATGTTAAAAACGATTTAAACACGGCAAGATGGCCTTTAATCCTCGATACAATGAACACTATGGGTATCCCCTAATACCTCAGGATCGCTGTAGGTAGCTATTTTAGGGACCGTGTCCTCTGGTTTGATACGGAAAATGGACCAAAAAGTTATCGAGTCTCGGCTGGTGTTTCCCAAGGATCTGTGCTTGGACCAATCCTGTGGAGCATCACACAAGAGCTGAGCTGCACTGCTTCGCAGATGACGTGGCTATAACTGAAGTCGCAAAACGATAAGGAAAATCCAGAAGTGCAACGCAACAATTAGAGCGGCCATCGACTGGCTTGAGAAAGCCTGACTAACAATCGCGGCACACAAAACCGAGGCTGTCTTATTAAGAAGCAGAAAAAAGGTGGAGAGCATGCTAGTCTCAGTTAGCGGAACCCAGGTGACTTCAGCTAAGTCCATGAAGTACCTCGGAGTCCTCATTGACCACAGGCTATCCTTCAAGGATCATGCTAAATACGCTAGTAGGAAGGCAGCAATCACATCGGCAGCCATAGCTAGACTTATGCCCAACGTAGGGGTCCCAGAAAATCGGCCAGGAGGCTACTGGTAACCGTAGCAAAGGCAAAGCTACTCTATGCTGCGCCAATTTGGAGTGACGCCACAAAAAAAGTTTTATATCTGAAAGGAGCACACCAGCCGATCTGGAGGCTCTTGGTTTTCGGCGGAGAGGGAACAGTTAAAAGTGTTGACTGGTGATCCTCTTAGTCCAAATGGATTGATCACGGCAATTATGCCTAACTAAAATAAATGGGACCTGGGACACCGCATCATCATTAATATGATGAAGCGAGTCCGTGCCAACGAGATGTCCAACAGAGCTGGCAACTAAAACACAGAGCGAGTGTTCCTGTGAGGTGGCGGGATGAGAATACTACTTCAGTGTACTCGGCTTGTCGTAAAAGGCGACTAAAGGGTGGAAGAAGGTGCGCTACTTGGTCAATATCTCATGAAGGAAGTGCGACCTGGCTTCACATCCTGCTCATCAAAGTCTTACCTTGACTGGCAGTTCCGGTGAGCGTTTATAGGACTGAGGAGCATGCGGAGGTTTTTGTTTTAGTTCGTAGGCATAAGTGCGGCAAGTATACAGTGTGTGTGACGGCTGCCTTAATTCGGCCCACGGGACTTGTAAGCGAGGTGCAGCCTCATCTCATCTTTGCCTGCGTTTTGGCAGCTTTTCAAGGCGCTTTCCCCGCTTGACATCATCCAAAGATGCAGCTGGCAAGCGCCAAGAGCAGCGAGTGCAATTGACGCATCGCCTCAATTAACACAAAAGTCGTGCACACGCACATACACACATGTACAGACTAGTTGGCATTAGAGCTTTTCATTGCTAGCTCTTAAGTCTTCCTAGCTCTGCGCGCGACTCGTTTCCTTTATGAAAATGAAATGCTAAAACTTTGGGCTGCCCCTGCCCCCATTGACTCCCCTCGATCTGCTCTGCTCTTCCTGCAGCGTCTGCAGTAACTTTAAAAGACTTCCTACGAACTTTCTAATGTACCCAGTGAGAGAAGTCACAGCAGGCTTGCGTGAGAGGAGGAGGAAACAAGAGTAGACAGGGCAACTCCTCTAATTCACTTAGCAACCTTTCGCTTTATACATAGTTGCAAGGGGAAGACGGGAATCTTGCTCGGAGGAGCTCCCTGAAGGAGGCGTCGCGTCGTCAGAGATCGACAACAATTGTGAATTGTAATCAACTGCATTATACCATGTAGTCCAGGTGAACTTAGCTGGCTCGATCGTAGGGGCAGCTCTTTTGCCTTCCCTTTCCTCTTCCCTCCTCCTCCTACCTAAACCAGTCATTTCTCGTTGTTGTTGTCTTTAATCGCATTCGAAATTGAAAGCTTGTAAATAACGCGATAAAAATTCAATGTGATATTGAAATTTTTATCTTTTTTGCAGGTTTAATTTATATTTTTATACCCGCTACTCATAGAGTAGAAGGGTATTATAACTTTGTTCAAACCGAAAATGTATGTAACAGGCAGAAAAAGACATCTCCGACCACATAAAGTATATATATTCTGGGTCAGGATCACCAGCCGAGTCGATATAGCCATGTCCGTCTGTCCGTCCGTATGAAGATCTAGATCTTAGCTATTATAAGAGCTAGGACTACCAAATTTGGTGACAATATGTGTTATTATTGCTGATCAAGTTGATTTTGGCCACGCCCCCTTCCGCCCCCGTAAATCGAAAAAACATTTATTACAAGAGCAATTTTGATGCCGTATTGTTCATTTTTTGGTTTATATGATAACTATAGCTAGCCAAATGATCTCTGAAAATTTGGTAACAATCGGATCATAAACACAGAAGTTTCGCAGCTTAACGTTTTTTACAGCTGTACGCAGCGCTGCCGGCACGGTGCTTGCAGCATTGTGCCGAATAGTGTGTGCGTGTACGGTGGTGAAATGGGTTACGGGTTCGA
>JAEIGP010000252.1:0-186182 GCA_018904095.1 Zaprionus ghesquierei | reverse complement strand
ATTATGTACAAGCCGCTGGGTAGCGGGTATATTAGAGTCGAGCACTCGCGACTGTAGCTTTCTTACTTGTTATTATATATTTTGTTCATACCGGCTTGGCTTGTATTTGCATTTTCGATCGATGAAGCATCTTTCTTTCGTTTAATGATTTATTGGCCTTTTTTGGCGGCGGATATGTAAAAGAAATTGTTCTATTCAGGTATCTGTTTTATGGTAATTAATCTGGTAAAACTTACAGTATTATTAATCTGGTAACACTTACAGTAATCCTTCGACTCCGGGTCGCTTTAAAACACTGTTGAAAACCAATTGCCCATCCACACTAAATCGCCCAAATCTTTCTACACGCAGGCTTTACATTTTTCTTAAATGTTCTATGAAAAACAATCAGTATTGCTTACTTAGCCGTTTTCTCGTCAAGCTGATTTAACATTCCTTTCTTTAAAAAGCGTGCAGCGATAAGTTTAGATTTACTTATATACCTTTCTAGCGATTTTCCTCTAAAAAGAGTTTCTTTAGTTTTGAACAAGTGCCAACACTGAAAGCAACACTAACAGCTGGCCGGTTTTATTTTGCTTCCTTTTTTCGCTATTCTATCGTAAACCAAACAAAAAAGTTGCTCTTAAATCATAGACATATGCGAGGGTAGATTGATAATTACTTAGCCCCTCACCGTATGTTGGAGAGTAAGTGTAAATTATTATGTAGGGTAGTACATTTTATTTAAGTAATTTATTATCATGTAGTACATTCTTGGGTCGGCTAGTGTCGAAATTTCAGCCGGTTCGGACTCGAAGTTTTGTTTTAGCCGCGTGTGAGTGTCCGCGGATTTTACATAAATGGAAAAGAGCAATATGCCAAATTGGACGAATTCGGCTACGAACTGCTGCCCCATTCAGCGTATTCTCTAGAATTGGCCCCGTGCGTCTTCTTTCTGTTTCTAAACTTAAAAAGGGCACTCGTCGGACAGAAATTGCAGTCGAATAAGATCATCGTCGCCACGGAGGCGCACGGGTTAAGAACATTGGATTATCGCTGGGTCAAGTGTATCGAGCTAAAAGGAGTTATTCTTTTTCTATTGTAAACTAAGTACTTATCGGACCACCCTCGTATAAAGAAGTAATATATATTAACATTATTAACTTGGTTTATTTTTTTAAGGCTTATATTGTATTTTTATCCTGGGTCCACCTATATTTGGCATGAGTCTTGCCAGTGCTGCTGCTGTCATCGCTGCCTTCCTACTGGCGTATCTCGCATGCTCTATGGTCAATAAGAACTCCCAGGTACTTCAGGGATCCAGCTAACTCTATTTAAGCGTCTTTGACCGAGACCCGTATACTCTCGACGGCCTTTCTGCTGCTTAACAACACTTCTTCGGAGTTGTGCGCAACGATGCTTAGACCGGCATAATAGCTGTGCTAATCGCTGCATTGCTCTTGTCCTGTAGCTACGGAATTGTTTTGGCAACCGCTGCTACTGCCACGTCGTCAGCAAAGCAGAGTAGCTCCACTCCACTGGGCTTGCTGATGGACAATGTCCCGTCGTACATTATGTGCCACAGGATTGGTCCAAGTACCTACCGTTGTGGGACACCTGCGGTAACGTGGTGTTTTCTTGGCCCGGCATCAGTATCGTACCATAGTATACGGTCCCTAAAGTAGCTGCCAATGATGATCCTGAGGTAACGAGGTATACTTATGTTGTGCATGGCCCCGAGGATGTTTGGCCATCTCGCCGTATTAAATGCATTTTTCATGTCGAGCGTGATGATGGCGCAGTACTCCTTGCTGCTACCTAGCCATCTGTCACCATCGAGAGCGGTCTTGGCCAGATCTCTTATGGCAGTGAGAGCATCTAGAGGGCTTTTTCCTTTCCGGAAGCCATACTGGTGTCTTTGTAGGCCATCGGGGCTCTCAGTGATAATCTCAATTCGTATGTATAGGATGCGTTCGAAGAGCTTTCCCACAATGTCCAGCAGGCATAGTGGGCGGAAACTGCCTGCAACATTAGTTGGTGTAAATCCTTTCGGCAACAATACCAGCCTCATGTTCTTCCAGCGGACTGGAAAGACACCATCTATCAGACACTGTTGGATGGTGTCTCTGGAGATTTCAGGCTTAGCATTTGCGGCAGCCATAACTACGACGCCTGGGATGCTATCGAGACCTGGGGCTTTGTTGGGCTTAATTCTCTTTGCCGCTTCGATGACCTCACATGCAGTGACACACGGGAAATCGGGGTCAGGGATTTCTTGTGCGGGTTGCCACAGAGTATCCTGATCTGGGAATAGCTCCTCCACGATGCTTGATAATAGAGCCGGGTCCTGTGGAGTGCCTCCTTCAGCGGCTTTCAGTTAATTACTAACCATTTTGTAGGCGGTACCCCACGGATCATCGTCTACACTTGCCAGCAACTCTTTAAAAGCATTTTCTTTAGCAGCATTTGCAATTTCTAAGCTCCGCACGTTTCGATCTGTACATCTCATGTAATTCTGAGTTCTGAGAGTGTCCTCTGACTCGTTGCGCCTGCCTCCTTGCCCTGAAGGGCATAATTAGGGCATGATCGCTCAGCGTTACGTCCTCCTGAACCATCCATTAAGCAGTGGGGGCTAGACTTCTGTTGACAAAGGTGACATCAATGAATGATGTACCTCTGTCGTTATTAAACGTCGGCTTGTCACCATCATTCAACAGCACCAGATCCGCTGGTTCATGGAATCAATAACGGCCCGTCCTCTGAGATTGGATATCCGGCTTCCCCATTCGATTGCCCAGGCGTTGAAGTCCCCTGCAATGACTACAGCTGTGTTGGTCTGGTTTGCTTATTGGCCTACATTAATAAGATAAAATATATTTACAATTGATTATTATCGTATCGTACATAAGCTTCATTAATAATATAAGGGGTGTGTATATGGGTGTGTGCATCGATGTGTGCTGCCTATACAAGCAAAACTCTTCTATTCGGTTTCTGCCCGTTCTCACTTAAGTATTTGGTTACAGTTTCTGATATTTGTGTATAAGGCACATGACACATTCCTGAATCCGATGTGCGTATATAATATATTAGATATATGCATATAGAGAATATTAAGTTTACATTTACTAATGTATGTGATTTAATAAAAATAGTAGTAGAATGGTATTTATGTAGTTGATATTTGTGCTCGGTATACATTGAATATTTGCTGAAACACAAATCAACCTTTTGTTTTAAGTATTGATTAACCAAGCTGTTGTTGTGGCTGCAATTTACGAGCATATGTAATGCATATGACCAGCAAATGACTAAAATCTCAAGTCGCAATTGCGTGCGATCCATACATATATCCGTTATAAACAAAAATAAAAAAAAATGGACATAAAATTCGTTTTGGAATTTGCTCGAAAAACTTTTTTTCTCATTCTTATACAAGGGCCGACTGAGGCTGCTTATATAGATCATGAGAGTTTACCGATCGGGGCATTCTGCAGCTACAGATGGTGTATGAAGTTGTACAGATTATCGCTAACAGACACCTGAAAGAGGAGCGTTGTTGAACTGATATGAGTGTACGAAAATAAGGTTGGTTTTTATACTGTAGTACGACTTACCTTATAGGGCGTCGGATTAACCGTGCGCTTGTGATCGTTTCGCAGTGTGATATTTGCACCTTTTGCGCACCCGTTCAAGTGTCGGCAATAGCTGACATATTTTGCCTGATTTCCAATAGATCTTGTACAGCGACTCGACATGCGAGGGAATGACATAGGCGCGCTTGGACTCCTGGAAGGGATTGCGACACAACACCTTTTGGCCCACAGCTGGCAGATGCTCCGAATCCTTTTGCAGATCAGATCAATGAGAGCATGTCCATCGGCACTACGATATGCATTCTTATTGCCCGGTATTGTCACCTTTTCCACCTTTTTCACCTTTTCAGCTTAATGCGTGCCTGGCCATTGATCTCGACCAGCTTATAGACACAGCCCAGGGCAGGCTCTCGCTGGCAGGTGACTATAGTGAGTTTATAAATATCCAATTTGTTATTAAATTTTATATATTTTGTAATCTATTGTACATGCAACTCACCCAGATGCGGGCCTATGCCAAAGCAATCGATCTTGTGTCCCTGCTCGTTCAGGCGGAGTATGGTATCCTCGTTGATGTCATTTGAGGCGACAATGGTCAGCTTGTTCAACCATGGCACCTTGAAACGTTCAGCCACCTTTTCGAAGGCCTCACGCGCCAGACACGCCAGATAGGCCAAGCCGCCGGAATCGATGCGTATGCCCAGTGCATGGTAGCTCAGATCATTCAATGCCAATGCCACGGCGCTGAAGTTCAGTAATCCACTCCTGAGCAGTCAAAGCAACCGAGATAGAAGAGAGAGAGAGAGAGAGAGAGAGAGAGCAAAGTGAGCGTGCATTAAAACAAGTTGCAAGATAACACAGCTAAAGGTGCAACTTAGGTTTGGTTTTCAAATTAATTCAATTCGATTAAATTCAATGCAAATTGCTTTGCTCTACTCTATGGAACTACACTTTAAATGGGCGGTGTTCTCTTCAAGAAAATAAATGGGCGTGGCCATGTGCAATAATGCAAAGTTGTGCCAAGATAAATAATTATATTGTTTGCCAGGTGTTCGCTATGTGTGTGTGTGTATGTGTGTGTTCTACGACTTGTTTTAAAAATTGTCCTCTTTTTCTCTCTTTTTATACCATTCAACCATTGAAAATGGTCATAAATACATATATATATACTATATTTATACTATATATATATATATATATATATTTTGTGTATAGTAAGTTTGTGCAAATGTATGTAACAGGCAGAAGGAGGCGTGGCAGACCCGACAAAGTATATATATTCTGACTCAGGATCACTAGCTGAGTCGATTGAGTCATGTCCATCTGTCTGTCCGTTTGAACGTCTAGATCTCAGCTATTACAAAAGCTAGAGACACTATATTTCACATGAAGTTTCCTGTATACCATAGGTAGATCGAGTTTATTTTCAATTTTTGATGCCACGCCCACCGCCCTCGCAAATCGATAATTTTCGATTATCAGGAGAAGTATTGAAGTTACAGCTTTCTGTTGTTATGAACATAAATAATTGCAATATAAATCTATTCCCCAAATTACAATCCAATGGGACGATAAACACAGAAGTTATCCATGTTTCCATTTTCCGTATTTCCACTGCATGCGCCTGTGCTGCGCGTCGTGACGTCATCGTCACGATGCTTCGTTTCAGCCGTAGCGTGTGTAATGCCGCTTTCACATTTAGATGGCCCTATTCATAGATAGATCTAATTAAACAATAGGTGGCGGATAAACTTGTGCAGAGTTTTTTGATGGAATTAAATGTGTGATAATTTATTTCGAAACTGGGCGAATGGTATTTTACTGTCGGGCGTGCTTAGCTTTCTTTACTTTTTTTTTTAAATTCTGATTCTTTTTAAATCAAGTACTCGGGGAGTTCTCTTTTTTTCTGGAGACTCAAATCAAGCTTCAATTACCGCCCACGCAAACCGATAATTTTTGATTATCAGGAGAAGTATTGAAATTACAGCGCCATCTACATGTGAAAACGGCAAAGCTTTACACACGCTACGGCTGAAACGAAGCATCGTGACGATGACGTCGCGACGCGCAGCACAGGCGCAAACAGCGGAAGTACGGAAAACGGAAACATGGATAACTTCATACCAAAGCAGAAAGCTGTAACTTCAATACTTCTCCTGATAATCAAAAATTATCGATTTGCGTGGGCAATGGGCGTGGCATCAATCGACGCATCAATCAACGCTCAATCGACGCAGCTAGTGATCCTGAGTCAGAATATATATACTTTGTGGGGTCTGCCACGCCTCCTTCTGCATGTTACATACATTTGCACAAACTTAGTATATACATATAGTATATATATAGTATATATATGTATTTTTGACAATTTTCAATGGTTGAATGGTATAAAAAGAGAGAAAAAGAGAACAATTTTCAAAACAAGTCGTAGAACACACACACACACACACACATAGCGAACCCCCTGCAAACAATATAATTATTTATCTTGGCACAACTTTGCATTATTGCACAAGGCCACGCCCATTTATTTTCTTGAAGAGAACACCGCTCATTTAGAGTGTAATTCCATAGAGTAGAGCAAAGCAATTTGCATTGAATTGAATCGAATTGAATTAATTTGAAAACCAAACCTAAGTTGCACCTTTAGCTGTGTTTTCTTACACCTTGTTTCAATGCACGCTAACTTTGCTCTCTCTCTTCTATCTCGGTTGCTTTGACTGCTAAGGAGTGGATTACTGAACTTCAGCGCCGTCGCATTGGCATTAAATGATCTGGGCTACCATGCACTGGGCATACGCATCGATTCCGGCGGCTTGACCTATCTGTCGTGTCTGGCGCGTGAGGCCTTCGAAAAGGTGGCTGAACGTTTCAAGGTGCCATGGTTGAACAAGCTGACCATTGTCGCCTCAAATGACATCAACGAGGATACCATACTCCGCCTGAACGAGCAAGGACACAAGATCGATTGGCATAGGCACGCGTCTGGGTGAGTTGCATGTACAATAGATTACAAAATATATAAAATTTAATAACAAATTGGATATTTATAAACTCACTATAGTCACCTGCCAGCGAGAGCCTGCCCTGGGCTGTGTCTATAAGCTGGTCGAGATCAATGGCCAGGCACGCATTAAGCTGAAAAGGTGAAAAAGGTGACAATACCGGGCAATAAGAATGCATATCGTAGTGCCGATGGACATGCTCTCATTGATCTGATCTGCAAAAGGATTCGAACAATATGGCATCAAAATTGCGCTTGTAATGATTTTTCTTTATTTACAGGGGCGGAAGGGGGCGTGGCCAAAATCCAAAATAAACTTTATCAGCGTGCAATAATAACACATACTGTCACTAAATTTGGTAGTTCTAGCTCTTATAAAAGCTGAGATCTAGATTTCACACGGACAGACAGACAGACGGACATGGCTATGTCGACACGGCTGTTGATCCTGAGCCAGAATATATATACTTTATGGGGTCGGAGGTGTCTCCTTCTGCCTGTTACATACATTTTCGGTTTGAACAAAGTTATAGTACCCAGCTACGCTATGAGTAGCGGGTATAAAAACACAAAAAATACAAAACAAACAAAGGGGACAAAAATAATTTCAATAAATCGAAAAAAAAAACAAGTAAAGAAAGCTACGGTCGAGCGAGCCCGACAGTAAGATACCATTCGCCTAGTTTCGAAACAAATTATCACACATTTCATTCCATCAAAAAAACGCTGCACAATTCTATCCGCCACCTATTGTTTAATTAGATCTATTTTTGAATAGCGCCATCTACATGTGAAAACGGCATAGCTTTACACACGCTACGGCTAAAACGAAGCATCGTTACGATGACGTCACGACGCGCAGCACATGCGCAAGCAGCGGAAGTACGTAAAACGGAAACATGGATAACTTCTGTGTTTATGGTCCGATTAGATTGTAATTTCGAAAATAGATTTATATTTATTTATTATTTATGTTCATAGATAGCTGTAACTTCAATACTTCTCCTGATAATCGGAAATGATCGATTTGCGTGGGCGGTGGGCGTGGCATCAAAAATTCAAAATAAACTCGATCTACCTATGGTATACAGGAACCTTCATGTAAAATATAGTGTCTCTAGCTTTTGTAATAGCTGAGATCTAGACGTTAAAACGGACAGACAGACGGACATGACTAAATCGACTCAGCTAGTGATCCTGAGTCTGAATATATATACTTTGTGGGGTCTGCCACGCCTCCTTCTGCATGTTACATACATTTGCACAAACTTAGTATACCATTTTTGACCATTTTCAATGGTCGAATGGTATAAAAAGGAATAATTGCACATAACCTGATTTTGCTTGAATTTTGCTAATCTATATACCTTTTCGAGGCAGCGTGAGACCAATACAGCGGCACATATATTCACACACATTTACACACACACATATATATATATATATATATATATATATATATATATATATATATCGGGTGTAGGTGTATGCACGGTGTAGGTGTAGGTGTATAACGGCTCAGTTCTTGAATTTTGAATTTGTCGATAATGAATATAATGACTGTGTTAGGGGCACTCATGCTATGAAGTTTTCACGTTGCGTCTGCGACATGTTCCATAAATTCGAACATTGTTTGGCTTAGGCTCACCCGCAGACCACATGCATTCCGATCCGAAAGTGCACGCAATTCCGATAATAAATATTTACAAAATGTCAAATTTCTTTCCACTGTTCTGCCTGAAGTAGAAGAAGCTGCAGTCGTATCAATGCTTGCTTCGCATCGGATCGGAGGATGGATCTGTTATGGTTCGCTTCTCAAGGGAGTCCTAGACTGTGGTTTGCTACTTGATGGAATGCTAGGATCGCATCACATCGGAAAACGGATTTGTTGTGGCTTGCATTTCAATGGAGTGTTTCAAAACTGTTGTAGCTCAATTGAGAGCGATGATCTGGGTATGCATACTGCAATGGGAACATTAGTTGATCGTTTTGGTGCAAAAGGACTTACATCTGGCACTGTTAGCTGTACGTAAACAAACATATGTAATTTATTTGCTTTTTATTAAATATTTTGTTCATACCGGCTTGGCTTGTATTTGCATTTTCGATCGATGAAGCATCTTTCTTTCGTTTAATGATTTATTGGGCTTTTCTGGCGGCGGCTATGCAAAAGAAATTGTATTATTCAGGTAACTGTTTATGTATTGATCTGGTAACACTTACAGTATCCGACAAGAATCCTTCGACTTCGGGTCGCTTTAAAACACAGTTGAAACCCACTGCGCATCCACACTAAATCGACCAATTCTTTCTACACACAGGCTTTAAATTTTTCTTAAATGTTCTATTAAAAACAATCAGTATTGCTTAGTTAGCCGTTTTCTTGTCAAACTGATGTCATTTTAACATTCCTTTCTTTAAAAAGCATGCAACGAAAAGTTAAGATTTACTTGTTTACCTTTTTAGCGATTTTCCTCTAAAAAGAGTTTCTTTAGTTTTGAAAAAGTGGCAACACTGAAAGCAACTCTAACAGCTGGCCGGTTTTATTTTGCTTCCTTTTTTCGCTATTCTATTGTGAACCAAGCAAAAAAGATGTTCTTAAATCATAGACATATGCGAGGGTAGTTTGATAAGTACTTAGCCCCTCACCGCCTGTTGGAGAGAAAGAGTAATGGGGATATTGCTGTTTCCGTGGCGCCAAGATCTGATGACGGTTTCCTATAGAACTCGACGAAATAAGACGAAAATATTAAATAATTTTTAATAATTTTTTGATTTTTGACTTAGTTTAGGAGATATAGCCTCCGATAAGTCCCCGATTTCCGTACAATTTTCAGGCTAACATGACTAGTGTGACCAGGTTTCATTAACTTTAATCATTTTATTTAATATTTTCGTCTTATTTCCTCGAGTTCTACAGGAAACAGTCGTCAGATGTTGGCGCCACGGAAACAGCAATACTGCCCTTGAAGGACATAATTAAACATGGTTAGGAAAAGTTTCATATGATTTCTTAAATAATAACAAAATTCGACAGATAGGTTCTATGACAGCTATACGATATATCGGTCCGATCCGGCTCGTTAAGCATGTATATCAAGTTTCATCAAGGTATCTCTAAAACTGAAGATTAGTATCTGTAAAACTGAAAGATTAGTTTGTATGTCAAGTTTCATCAAGGTATCTCTAAAACTGAAAGATTAGTTTGAATTGCAACAGGCAGACGAACAGACGAACGTACGGAGAGACTTATGCAGATTAAGAATGTATATTCTTTATAAGGTCCTAGATGTCTTTTTAAGTAGGCCAAAATCAATATACCCTCTGCAAGGGTATAAATATGTAAAAAAAATTCAAAAGGACCCACTCACCAAATAACCCACGATGTTAGGATCATCATTGCCTCACTGAGTGTTGTGAAGACATCCTGAAGCAGTTGACCCTTTTTACACTAATCATGACCAAGCCCAGAACATTGGCCTGTGCTGCCATTCCAACGAAGAGTACAATTTTGCATTTACGGGTTCGAGTCCCGCCCGCATCAAAAATTAAATGTGTGCAAAACTTTTTTTTTACCCGCTACTCATAGAGTCGAAGGGTATTATAACTTTGTTCAAACCGAAAATATATGTAACAGGCAGAAGGAGACATATCCGACCCCATAAAGTACATTTATTCTGGCTCAGGATTAACAGCCGAGTCGATATAGCCATGTGTGTCTGTCCGTCCGTGTGAAAATTTAGATCTCAGCTATTATAAGAGCTCGAACTACCAAATTTGGTGACAAAATGTGTTATTATTGCACGCTGGTCAAGTTTATTTTGGATTTTGACCACGCCCCCTTCCCCGTAAATCGAAAAAAATTGATTGCCAAGATGTACAGCACTACTACTTGATCGATCAATGCAAAAAACAAATATCTTTCTCTTTACGTGCGGGCAAAATGCTGGTATTTTCGAAAATCACCGTACGATACTGCAAGAATTACAAGTAACGAAAGCTACAGTCGAGCGTGCCCATTTTCCCCAAATTGAAAAGTCATAACAATTTTGTGTTACTAAACTTAGTATTAATTAAAATAACAAAATTTTGTTTTCTTGCTCTCAATCCCGCAAACAGACACGCAAACTTTCAACCGAAGAAGAAAGATATATATTTTATATTTAAGGCAGAGAGTTTCAAAACGATATTATTGAAATATATATTCGTTTTATTTTTCATTTTGATTCCCATTCTTTTATAAAAATATGTGAATCATGTGAATGTTGTGAATGCGTCTGAGAAATATCTACAGATGTAGTACTATACACAGATATAGCTATATTCACACACATTTATTGCAGTCTGTCCCCTATAATTTTCAGTTTCAATTGAAGCGCAAAGAACTTTACTTTATCATGTCAGTTTTGATTATGTGCCCCGTTGCGGATTATCAAATTATGTAAACAACAAAACAATTGAATAATTGGCGCAGTTGCAATGTTGACTTAAGCGAATGCTTATGTTTGTTGGACTATACCATCACTTCACCAAAGAACCGAGTCTGATAATCGAATATACATAAGTACTATGTACGTACAATATATACAAAAATTTTTGAAACTATAAAAAAGTTGTGGGCAAATGCGCAAATTTTCACCGTACATACCTGAAACATTGTCGATTGAATTATATTGTCCGTGAACATATTTCTAAATATGAACAGAATTTAATAATTTTAATAAAGGTAAAAAATAACATTTGAGCCTACCTCACTAAATCCATCAAGATGTCGGGCGTTATCACCTTGGACGCCTTGTGAATGGTTTCTGTGCGTGTTTCTACGATTTTGGCACCCTGGCTGGGCCGTATTATAGTGACTAAACAAATACCCAAAATAACCGCCGATATGGTCGCCACAAAGTAGTAGGTTATAGCTGTTTGTGGAATCCAAATTTATAGAAACTTATGTATGTATTCCTACAGAGAGCTGCAACGAGTCTAACTTTTTAGACCATCGATTTAAAAAAAAAACATGGTCTATTGTGTTTGTCGAAATGTGCGTAACAGGCAGAAGGAGGCATCTGCGACCCCATAAAGTATGTATATTCTGGCTCAGGATCACTAGCCGAGTCGATTAAGCCATGTCTGTCTGTCCGTCTGTATGAACGCCTATATCTCCGAAACTAAAAAAGCTAGAACCACCAAATTTGGTGACAACACTTATGTGAATCATACGCTGTAAAATTTTTACTAAAAAATTGGGCCACGCCTACTTTTGCCGCCGCAAATCGAAAAACCGCATTGAAAGCGCCTATATCTCAGAAAATAAACAAGTAAGAAAGCTACAGTCGAATGTGCTCGACTTTAATATACCCGCTACCCAGTTGCTCGAACATCATTTATTTGCGGAACAAAAAAAACGGCTACAATCATATTTTGACCGTAAAAGGCTATGGACTTACAATATTTATGCAAAGTCAAAATCTAAAGTAAAACAAGTGAGAAAGCTACAGTCGCGTGTGCTCAACTGTAATATACCCGCTACCCAGCTGCTTGTACATAATTTATTTGCGAAACAAAAAAAAACGGCTACAATCATATTTTGACCGTAAAAGGCTATGGACTTATAATATTTATGCAAAATCAAAATATAAA
Source organism: Zaprionus ghesquierei (assembly GCA_018904095.1). Lineage (NCBI taxonomy): Eukaryota > Metazoa > Arthropoda > Insecta > Diptera > Drosophilidae > Zaprionus > Zaprionus ghesquierei. The sequence goes on along the minus strand of JAEIGP010000252.1, from coordinate 173,966 downwards.
ATAAAAAACAAACATTTTTGCACACATTTAATTTTTGATGCGGGCGGGACTCGAACCCGTAAATGCATTATAGTACTGTTCGTTTTGCAGTCCACAACTTAACCCATTTCACCACCGTACACGCACACACTATTCGGCACAATGCTGCAAGCAGCGCTGCTGGCAACGCTGCTTACAACTGTGGAAAACGTAAAGCTGCATAACTTCTGTGTTTATTACCCGATTGTTACCAAATTTTCAGAGATCACCGAAAATGAACAATATGGCATCAAAATTGCCCTTGTTATGAATGTTTTTTCGATTTACGGGGGCGGAAGGGGGCGTGGCCAAAATCCAAAATAAACTTGATCAGCGTGCAATAATAACACATTTTGTCACCAAATTTGGTAGTCCTAGCTCTTATAATAGCTGAGATCTAGAGGTTCAGAGGTAATCATTTTTTTCGATTTACGGGGGCGGAAGGGGGCGTGGCCAAAATCCAAAATAAACTTGATCAGCGTGCAATAATTACACATATTGTCACCAAATTTGGTAGTCCTAGCTCTTATAATAGTTGAGATCTAGATTTTCACACGGACAGACAGACGGACATGGCTATATCGACTCGGCTGTTGATCCTGAGCCAGAATATATATACTTTATGGGGTCGGAAGTGTCTCCTTCTACCAGTTACATACATTTTCGGTTTGAACAAAGTTAAAATACCCTTCTACTCTATGAGTAGCGGGTATAAAAGCTAGAGCCACCAAATTTGGTGACAACACTTATGTGAATCATACGCTGTAAAATTTTTATTAAAATTTGGGACACGCCTACTTCCGCCCCCGCAAATCGATAAACCGTATAGCAAGCGCAACATTAAAGCTAGAGTATTAACCACCTAAACGATCGCTGAAAATTTGGTTCCGATCGGATAATGAAGATATGGTAAAAGTTATTCAACGTTTCATATAAATTTGCATTGGGCCCACTGCAAGGAAGCAAGCAGTGTTTTATTTTCCAACTGCTTAGAGTGCTTGGCGTCTAACTGAAAATAATATGGGTTGTTTATTATTTTTAATAAACAATCTAATATTGTGTTACTAAACTTAGTATTAATTAAAATAACAAAATTTTGTTTTCTTGCTCTCAATCCCGCAAACAGACACGCAAACTTTTAACCGAAGAAGAAAGATATATATTTTATATTTAAGGCAGAGAGTTTCAAAACGATATTATTGAAATATATATTCGTTTTATTTTTTCATTTTGATTCCCATTCTTTTATAAAAATATGTGAATCATGTGAATGTTGTGAATGCGTCTGAGAAATATCTACAGATGTAGTACTATACACAGATATAGCTATATTCACACACATTTATTGCAGTCTGTCCCCTATAATTTTCAGTTTCAATTGAAGCGCAAAGAACTTTACTTTATCATGTCAGTTTTGATTATGTGCCCCGTTGCGGATTATCAAATTATGTAAACAACAAAACAATTGAATAATTGGCGCAGTTGCAATGTTGACTTAAGCGAATGCTTATGTTTGTTGGACTATACCATCACTTCACCAAAGAACCGAGTCTGATAATCGAATATACATAAGTACTATGTACGTACAATATATACAAACATTTTTGAAACTATAAAAAAGTTGTGGGCAAATGCGCAAATTTTCACCGTACATACCTGAAACATTGTCGATTGAATTATATTGTCCGTGAACATATTTCTAAATATGAACAGAATTTAATAATTTTAATAAAGGTAAAAAATAACATTTGAGCCTACCTCACTAAATCCATCAAGATGTCGGGCGTTATCACCTTGTGAATGGTTTCTGTGCGTGTTTCTACGATTTTGGCACCCTGGCTGGGCCGTATTATAGTGACTAAACAAATACCCAAAATAACCGCCGATATGGTCGCCACAAAGTAGTAGGTTATAGCTGTTTGTGGAATCCAAATTTATAGAAACTTATGTATGTATTCCTACAGAGAGCTGCAACGAGTCTAACTTTTTAGACCATGGATTTAAAATAAAAAACATGGTCTATTGTGTTTGTCGAAATGTGCGTAACACGCAGAAGGAGGCATCTGCGACCCCATAAAGTATGTATATTCTGGCTCAGGATCACTAGCCGAGTCGATTAAGCCATGTCTGTCTGTCCGTCTGTATGAACGCCTATATCTCCGAAACTAAAAAAGCTAGAACCACCAAATTTGGTGACAACACTTATGTGAATCATACGCTGTAAAATTTTTACTAAAAATTGGGCCACGCCTACTTTTGCCGCCGCAAATCGAAAAACCGCATTGAAAGCGCCTATATCTCAGAAAATAAACAAGTAAGAAAGCTACAGTCGAATGTGCTCGACTTTAATATACCCGCTACCCAGTTGCTCGAACATCATTTATTTGCGGAACAAAAAAAACGGCTACAATCATATTTTGACCGTAAAAGGCTATGGACTTACAATATTTATGCAAAGTCAAAATCTAAAGTAAAACAAGTGAGAAAGCTACAGTCGCGTGTGCTCAACTGTAATATACCCGCTACCCAGCTGCTTGTACATAATTTATTTGCGAAACAAAAAAACGGCTACAATCATATTTTGACCGTAAAAGGCTATGGACTTATAATATTTATGCAAAATCAAAATATAAAATAAAAAACAAACATTTTTGCACACATTTAATTTTTGATGCGGGCGGGACTCGAACCCGTAAATGCATTATAGTACTGTTCGTTTTGCAGTCCACAACTTAACCCATTTCACCACCGTACACGCACAAACGATTCGGCACAATGCTGCAAGCAGCGCTGCCGGCAGCGCTGCTTACAGCTATGGAAAACGTTAAGCTGAATAACTTCTGTGTTTATTATCCGATTGTTACCAAATTATAAGTTATAATACCCTTCTACTCTATGAGTAGCGGGTATAAAAAATATTTTATTATACCCGCTACTCATAGAGTAGAAGGGTATTATAACTTTGTTCAAACCGAAAATGTATGTAACAGGCAGAAGGAGACACCTCCGACCCCATAAAGTATATATATTCTGGCTCAGGATCAACAGCCGAGTCGATATAGCCATGTCCGTCTGTCCGTCTGTCTGTCCGTGTGAAAATCTATATCTCAGCCATTATAAGAGCTAGGACTACCAAACTGACAATATGTGTTATTATTGCACGATGATCAAGTTTATTTTGGATTTTGGCCACGCCCCCTTCCGCCCCCGTAATTCGAAAAAACATTGATTACAAGCGCAATTTTGATGCCATATTGTTCATTTTCGGTTTACATGATAACTATAGCTAGCCAGATGATCTCTGAAAATGATGATGCGGTTGGGACTCGAACCTGTAAATGCATAATAGTACTGTTCGTTTTGCAGTCCACAACTTAACCCATTTCACCACCGTACACGCACACACTATTCGGCACAATGCTGCAAGCAGCGCTGCTGGCAACGCTGCTTACAACTGTGGAAAACGTAAAGCTGCATAACTTCTGTGTTTATTACCCGATTGTTACCAAATTTTCAGAGATCACCGAAAATGAACAATATGGCATCAAAATTGCCCTTGTTATGAATGTTTTTTCGATTTACAGGGGCGGAAGGGGGGCGTGGCCAAAATCCAAAATAAACTTGATCAGCGTGCAATAATTACACATATTGTCACCAAATTTGGTAGTCCTAGCTCTTATAATAGTTGAGATCTAGATTTTCACACGGACAGACAGACGGACATGGCTATATCGACTCGGCTGTTGATCCTGAGCCAGAATATATATACTTTATGGGGTCGGAAGTGTCTCCTTCTACCAGTTACATACATTTTCGGTTTGAACAAAGTTAAAATACCCTTCTACTCTATGAGTAGCGGGTATAAAAAGCTAGAGCCACCAAATTTGGTGACAACACTTATGTGAATCATACGCTGTAAAATTTTTATTAAAATTTGGGACACGCCTACTTCCGCCCCCGCAAATCGATAAACCGTATAGCAAGCGCAACATTAAAGCTAGAGTATTAACCACCTAAACGATCGCTGAAAATTTGGTTCCGATCGGATAATGAAGATATGGTAAAAGTTATTCAACGTTTCATATAAATTTGCATTGGGCCCACTGCAAGGAAGCAAGCAGTGTTTTATTTTCCAACTGCTTAGAGTGCTTGGCGTCTAACTGAAAATAATATGGGTTGTTTATTATTTTTAATAAACAATCTAATATTGTGTTACTAAACTTAGTATTAATTAAAATAACAAAATTTTGTTTTCTTGCTCTCAATCCCGCAAACAGACACGCAAACTTTCAACCGAAGAAGAAAGATATATATTTTATATTTAAGGCAGAGAGTTTCAAAACGATATTATTGAAATATATATTCGTTTTATTTTTCATTTTGATTCCCATTCTTTTATAAAAATATGTGAATCATGTGAATGTTGTGAATGCGTCTGAGAAATATCTACAGATGTAGTACTATACACAGATATAGCTATATTCACACACATTTATTGCAGTCTGTCCCCCTATAATTTTCAGTTTCAATTGAAGCGCAAAGAACTTTACTTTATCATGTCAGTTTTGATTATGTGCCCCGTTGCGGATTATCAAATTATGTAAACAACAAAACAATTGAATAATTGGCGCAGTTGCAATGTTGACTTAAGCGAATGCTTATGTTTGTTGGACTATACCATCACTTCACCAAAGAACCGAGTCTGATAATCGAATATACATAAGTACTATGTACGTACAATATATACAAACATTTTTGAAACTATAAAAAGTTGTGGGCAAATGCGCAAATTTTCACCGTACATACCTGAAACATTGTCGATTGAATTATATTGTCCGTGAACATATTTCTAAATATGAACAGAATTTAATAATTTTAATAAAGGTAAAAAATAACATTTGAGCCTACCTCACTAAATCCATCAAGATGTCGGGCGTTATCACCTTGTGAATGGTTTCTGTGCGTGTTTCTACGATTTTGGCACCCTGGCTGGGCCGTATTATAGTGACTAAACAAATACCCAAAATAACCGCCGATATGGTCGCCACAAAGTAGTAGGTTATAGCTGTTTGTGGAATCCAAATTTATAGAAACTTATGTATGTATTCCTACAGAGAGCTGCAACGAGTCTAACTTTTTAGACCATGGATTTAAAAAAAAAACATGGTCTATTGTGTTTGTCGAAATGTGCGTAACAGGCAGAAGGAGGCATCTGCGACCCCATAAAGTATGTATATTCTGGCTCAGGATCACTAGCCGAGTCGATTAAGCCATGTCTGTCTGTCCGTCTGTATGAACGCCTATATCTCCGAAACTAAAAAAGCTAGAACCACCAAATTTGGTGACAACACTTATGTGAATCATACGCTGTAAAATTTTTACTAAAAATTGGGCCACGCCTACTTTTGCCGCCGCAAATCGAAAAACCGCATTGAAAGCGCCTATATCTCAGAAAATAAACAAGTAAGAAAGCTACAGTCGAATGTGCTCGACTTTAATATACCCGCTACCCAGTTGCTCGAACATCATTTATTTGCGGAACAAAAAAAACGGCTACAATCATATTTTGACCGTAAAAGGCTATGGACTTACAATATTTATGCAAAGTCAAAATCTAAAGTAAAACAAGTGAGAAAGCTACAGTCGCGTGTGCTCAACTGTAATATACCCGCTACCCAGCTGCTTGTACATAATTTATTTGCGAAACAAAAAAACGGCTACAATCATATTTTGACCGTAAAAGGCTATGGACTTATAATATTTATGCAAAATCAAAATATAAAATAAAAAACAAACATTTTTGCACACATTTAATTTTTGATGCGGGCGGGACTCGAACCCGTAAATGCATTATAGTACTGTTCGTTTTGCAGTCCACAACTTAACCCATTTCACCACCGTACACGCACAAACGATTCGGCACAATGCTGCAAGCAGCGCTGCCGGCAGCGCTGCTTACAGCTATGGAAAACGTTAAGCTGAATAACTTCTGTGTTTATTATCCGATTGTTACCAAATTATAAGTTATAATACCCTTCTACTCTATGAGTAGCGGGTATAAAAAATATTTTATTATACCCGCTACTCATAGAGTAGAAGGGTATTATAACTTTGTTCAAACCGAAAATGTATGTAACAGGCAGAAGGAGACACCTCCGACCCCATAAAGTATATATATTCTGGCTCAGGATCAACAGCCGAGTCGATATAGCCATGTCCGTCTGTCCGTCTGTCTGTCCGTGTGAAAATCTATATCTCAGCTATTATAAGAGCTAGGACTACCAAACTGACAATATGTGTTATTATTGCACGATGATCAAGTTTATTTTGGATTTTGGCCACGCCCCCTTCCGCCCCCGTAATTCGAAAAAACATTGATTACAAGCGCAATTTTGATGCCATATTGTTCATTTTCGGTTTACATGATAACTATAGCTAGCCAGATGATCTCTGAAAATGATGATGCGGTTGGGACTCGAACCTGTAAATGCATAATAGTACTGTTCGTTTTGCAGTCCACAACTTAACCCATTTCACCACCGTACACGCACACACTATTCGGCACAATGCTGCAAGCAGCGCTGCTGGCAACGCTGCTTACAACTGTGGAAAACGTAAAGCTGCATAACTTCTGTGTTTATTACCCGATTGTTACCAAATTTTCAGAGATCACCGAAAATGAACAATATGGCATCAAAATTGCCCTTGTTATGAATGTTTTTTCGATTTACAGGGGCGGAAGGGGGGCGTGGCCAAAATCCAAAATAAACTTGATCAGCGTGCAATAATAACACATTTTGTCTCCAAATTTGGTATTCCTAGCTCTTATAATAGCTGAGATCTAGAGGTTCAGAGGTAATCATTTTTTTTCGATTTACGGGGGCGGAAGGGGGCGTGGCCAAAATCCAAAATAAACTTGATCAGCGTGCAATAATTACACATATTGTCACCAAATTTGGTAGTCCTAGCTCTTATAATAGTTGAGATCTAGATTTTCACACGGACAGACAGACGGACATGGCTATATCGACTCGGCTGTTGATCCTGAGCCAGAATATATATACTTTATGGGGTCGGAAGTGTCTCCTTCTACCAGTTACATACATTTTCGGTTTGAACAAAGTTAAAATACCCTTCTACTCTATGAGTAGCGGGTATAAAAAGCTAGAGCCACCAAATTTGGTGACAACACTTATGTGAATCATACGCTGTAAAATTTTTATTAAAATTTGGGACACGCCTACTTCCGCCCCCGCAAATCGATAAACCGTATAGCAAGCGCAACATTAAAGCTAGAGTATTAACCACCTAAACGATCGCTGAAAATTTGGTTCCGATCGGATAATGAAGATATGGTAAAAGTTATTCAACGTTTCATATAAATTTGCATTGGGCCCACTGCAAGGAAGCAAGCAGTGTTTTATTTTCCAACTGCTTAGAGTGCTTGGCGTCTAACTGAAAATAATATGGGTTGTTTATTATTTTTAATAAACAATCTAATATTGTGTTACTAAACTTAGTATTAATTAAAATAACAAAATTTTGTTTTCTTGCTCTCAATCCCGCAAACAGACACGCAAACTTTCAACCGAAGAAGAAAGATATATATTTTATATTTAAGGCAGAGAGTTTCAAAACGATATTATTGAAATATATATTCGTTTTATTTTTCATTTTGATTCCCATTCTTTTATAAAAATATGTGAATCATGTGAATGTTGTGAATGCGTCTGAGAAATATCTACAGATGTAGTACTATACACAGATATAGCTATATTCACACACATTTATTGCAGTCTGTCCCCTATAATTTTCAGTTTCAATTGAAGCGCAAAGAACTTTACTTTATCATGTCAGTTTTGATTATGTGCCCCGTTGCGGATTATCAAATTATGTAAACAACAAAACAATTGAATAATTGGCGCAGTTGCAATGTTGACTTAAGCGAATGCTTATGTTTGTTGGACTATACCATCACTTCACCAAAGAACCGAGTCTGATAATCGAATATACATAAGTACTATATACGTACAATATATACAAACATTTTTGAAACTATAAAAAAGTTGTGGGCAAATGCGCAAATTTTCACCGTACATACCTGAAACATTGTCGATTGAATTATATTGTCCGTGACCATATTTCTAAATATGAACAGAATTTAATAATTTTAATAAAGGTAAAAAATAACATTTGAGCCTACCTCACTAAATCCATCAAGATGTCGGGCGTTATCACCTTGTGAATGGTTTCTGTGCGTGTTTCTACGATTTTGGCACCCTGGCTGGGCCGTATTATAGTGACTAAACAAATACCCAAAATAACCGCCGATATGGTCGCCACAAAGTAGTAGGTTATAGCTGTTTGTGGAATCCAAATTTATAGAAACTTATGTATGTATTCCTACAGAGAGCTGCAACGAGTCTAACTTTTTAGACCATGGATTTAAAAAAAAAACATGGTCTATTGTGTTTGTCGAAATGTGCGTAACAGGCAGAAGGAGGCATCTGCGACCCCATAAAGTATGTATATTCTGGCTCAGGATCACTAGCCGAGTCGATTAAGCCATGTCTGTCTGTCCGTCTGTATGAACGCCTATATCTCCGAAACTAAAAAAGCTAGAACCACCAAATTTGGTGACAACACTTATGTGAATCATACGCTGTAAAATTTTTACTAAAAATTGGGCCACGCCTACTTTTGCCGCCGCAAATCGAAAAACCGCATTGAAAGCGCCTATATCTCAGAAAATAAACAAGTAAGAAAGCTACAGTCGAATGTGCTCGACTTTAATATACCCGCTACCCAGTTGCTCGAACATCATTTATTTGCGGAACAAAAAAAACGGCTACAATCATATTTTGACCGTAAAAGGCTATGGACTTACAATATTTATGCAAAGTCAAAATCTAAAGTAAAACAAGTGAGAAAGCTACAGTCGCGTGTGCTCAACTGTAATATACCCGCTACCCAGCTGCTTGTACATAATTTATTTGCGAAACAAAAAAAAACGGCTACAATCATATTTTGACCGTAAAAGGCTATGGACTTATAATATTTATGCAAAATCAAAATATAAAATAAAAAACAAACATTTTTGCACACATTTAATTTTTGATGCGGGCGGGACTCGAACCCGTAAATGCATTATAGTACTGTTCGTTTTGCAGTCCACAACTTAACCCATTTCACCACCGTACACGCACAAACGATTCGGCACAATGCTGCAAGCAGCGCTGCCGGCAGCGCTGCTTACAGCTATAGAAAACGTTAAGCTGAATAACTTCTGTGTTTATTATCCGATTGTTACCAAATTATAAGTTATAATACCCTTCTACTCTATGAGTAGCGGGTATAAAAAATATTTTATTATACCCGCTACTCATAGAGTAGAAGGGTATTATAACTTTGTTCAAACCGAAAATGTATGTAACAGGCAGAAGGAGACACCTCCGACCCCATAAAGTATATATATTCTGGCTCAGGATCAACAGCCGAGTCGATATAGCCATGTCCGTCTGTCCGTCTGTCTGTCCGTGTGAAAATCTATATCTCAGCTATTATAAGAGCTAGGACTACCAAACTGACAATATGTGTTATTATTGCACGATGATCAAGTTTATTTTGGATTTTGGCCACGCCCCCTTCCGCCCCCCGTAATTCGAAAAAACATTGATTACAAGCGCAATTTTGATGCCATATTGTTCATTTTCGGTTTACATGATAACTATAGCTAGCCAGATGATCTCTGAAAATGATGATGCGGTTGGGACTCGAACCTGTAAATGCATAATAGTACTGTTCGTTTTGCAGTCCACAACTTAACCCATTTCACCACCGTACACGCACACACTATTCGGCACAATGCTGCAAGCAGCGCTGCTGGCAACGCTGCTTACAACTGTGGAAAACGTAAAGCTGCATAACTTCTGTGTTTATTACCCGATTGTTACCAAATTTTCAGAGATCACCGAAAATGAACAATATGGCATCAAAATTGCCCTTGTTATGAATGTTTTTTCGATTTACAGGGGCGGAAGGGGGGCGTGGCCAAAATCCAAAATAAACTTGATCAGCGTGCAATAATTACACATATTGTCACCAAATTTGGTAGTCCTAGCTCTTATAATAGTTGAGATCTAGATTTTCACACGGACAGACAGACGGACAGACGGACATGGCTATATCGACTCGGCTGTTGATCCTGAGCCAGAATATATATACTTTATGGGGTCGGAAGTGTCTCCTTCTACCAGTTACATACATTTTCGGTTTGAACAAAGTTAAAATACCCTTCTACTCTATGAGTAGCGGGTATAAAAAGCTAGAGCCACCAAATTTGGTGACAACACTTATGTGAATCATACGCTGTAAAATTTTTACTAAAAATTGGGCCACGCCTACTTTTGCCGCCGCAAATCGAAAAACCGCATTGAAAGCGCCTATATCTCAGAAAATAAACAAGTAAGAAAGCTACAGTCGAATGTGCTCGACTTTAATATACCCGCTACCCAGTTGCTCGAACATCATTTATTTGCGGAACAAAAAAAACGGCTACAATCATATTTTGACCGTAAAAGGCTATGGACTTACAATATTTATGCAAAGTCAAAATCTAAAGTAAAACAAGTGAGAAAGCTACAGTCGCGTGTGCTCAACTGTAATATACCCGCTACCCAGCTGCTTGTACATAATTTATTTGCGAAACAAAAAAACGGCTACAATCATATTTTGACCGTAAAAGGCTATGGACTTATAATATTTATGCAAAATCAAAATATAAAATAAAAAACAAACATTTTTGCACACATTTAATTTTTGATGCGGGCGGGACTCGAACCCGTAAATGCATTATAGTACTGTTCGTTTTGCAGTCCACAACTTAACCCATTTCACCACCGTACACGCACAAACGATTCGGCACAATGCTGCAAGCAGCGCTGCCGGCAGCGCTGCTTACAGCTATGGAAAACGTTAAGCTGAATAAGTTCTGTGTTTATTATCCGATTGTTACCAAATTATAAGTTATAATACCCTTCTACTCTATGAGTAGCGGGTATAAAAAATATTTTATTATACCCGCTACTCATAGAGTAGAAGGGTATTATAACTTTGTTCAAACCGAAAATGTATGTAACAGGCAGAAGGAGACACCTCCGACCCCATAAAGTATATATATTCTGGCTCAGGATCAACAGCCGAGTCGATATAGCCATGTCCGTCTGTCCGTCTGTCTGTCCGTGTGAAAATCTATATCTCAGCTATTATAAGAGCTAGGACTACCAAACTGACAATATGTGTTATTATTGCACGATGATCAAGTTTATTTTGGATTTTGGCCACGCCCCCTTCCGCCCCCGTAATTCGAAAAAACATTGATTACAAGCGCAATTTTGATGCCATATTGTTCATTTTCGGTTTACATGATAACTATAGCTAGCCAGATGATCTCTGAAAATGATGATGCGGTTGGGACTCGAACCTGTAAATGCATAATAGTACTGTTCGTTTTGCAGTCCACAACTTAACCCATTTCACCACCGTACACGCACACACTATTCGGCACAATGCTGCAAGCAGCGCTGCTGGCAACGCTGCTTACAACTGTGGAAAACGTAAAGCTGCATAACTTCTGTGTTTATTACCCGATTGTTACCAAATTTTCAGAGATCACCGAAAATGAACAATATGGCATCAAAATTGCCCTTGTTATGAATGTTTTTTCGATTTACAGGGGCGGAAGGGGGGCGTGGCCAAAATCCAAAATAAACTTGATCAGCGTGCAATAATAACACATTTTGTCTCCAAATTTGGTATTCCTAGCTCTTATAATAGCTGAGATCTAGAGGTTCAAAAGTAATCATTTTTTTTCGATTTACGGGGGCGGAAGGGGGCGTGGCCAAAATCCAAAATAAACTTGATCAGCGTGCAATAATTACACATATTGTCACCAAATTTGGTAGTCCTAGCTCTTATAATAGTTGAGATCTAGATTTTCACACGGACAGACAGACGGACAGACGGACATGGCTATATCGACTCGGCTGTTGATCCTGAGCCAGAATATATATACTTTATGGGGTCGGAAGTGTCTCCTTCTACCAGTTACATACATTTTCGGTTTGAACAAAGTTAAAATACCCTTCTACTCTATGAGTAGCGGGTATAAAAAGCTAGAGCCACCAAATTTGGTGACAACACTTATGTGAATCATACGCTGTAAAATTTTTACTAAAAATTGGGCCACGCCTACTTTTGCCGCCGCAAATCGAAAAACCGCATTGAAAGCGCCTATATCTCAGAAAATAAACAAGTAAGAAAGCTACAGTCGAATGTGCTCGACTTTAATATACCCGCTACCCAGTTGCTCGAACATCATTTATTTGCGGAACAAAAAAAACGGCTACAATCATATTTTGACCGTAAAAGGCTATGGACTTACAATATTTATGCAAAGTCAAAATCTAAAGTAAAACAAGTGAGAAAGCTACAGTCGCGTGTGCTCAACTGTAATATACCCGCTACCCAGCTGCTTGTACATAATTTATTTGCGAAACAAAAAAACGGCTACAATCATATTTTGACCGTAAAAGGCTATGGACTTATAATATTTATGCAAAATCAAAATATAAAATAAAAAACAAACATTTTTGCACACATTTAATTTTTGATGCGGGCGGGACTCGAACCCGTAAATGCATTATAGTACTGTTCGTTTTGCAGTCCACAACTTAACCCATTTCACCACCGTACACGCACAAACGATTCGGCACAATGCTGCAAGCAGCGCTGCCGGCAGCGCTGCTTACAGCTATGGAAAACGTTAAGCTGAATAACTTCTGTGTTTATTATCCGATTGTTACCAAATTATAAGTTATAATACCCTTCTACTCTATGAGTAGCGGGTATAAAAAATATTTTATTATACCCGCTACTCATAGAGTAGAAGGGTATTATAACTTTGTTCAAACCGAAAATGTATGTAACAGGCAGAAGGAGACACCTCCGACCCCATAAAGTATATATATTCTGGCTCAGGATCAACAGCCGAGTCGATATAGCCATGTCCGTCTGTCCGTCTGTCTGTCCGTGTGAAAATCTATATCTCAGCTATTATAAGAGCTAGGACTACCAAACTGACAATATGTGTTATTATTGCACGATGATCAAGTTTATTTTGGATTTTGGCCACGCCCCTTCCGCCCCCGTAATTCGAAAAAACATTGATTACAAGCGCAATTTTGATGCCATATTGTTCATTTTCGGTTTACATGATAACTATAGCTAGCCAGATGATCTCTGAAAATGATGATGCGGTTGGGACTCGAACCTGTAAATGCATAATAGTACTGTTCGTTTTGCAGTCCACAACTTAACCCATTTCACCACCGTACACGCACACACTATTCGGCACAATGCTGCAAGCAGCGCTGCTGGCAACGCTGCTTACAACTGTGGAAAACGTAAAGCTGCATAACTTCTGTGTTTATTACCCGATTGTTACCAAATTTTCAGAGATCACCGAAAATGAACAATATGGCATCAAAATTGCCCTTGTTATGAATGTTTTTTCGATTTACAGGGGCGGAAGGGGGGCGTGGCCAAAATCCAAAATAAACTTGATCAGCGTGCAATAATAACACATTTTGTCTCCAAATTTGGTATTCCTAGCTCTTATAATAGCTGAGATCTAGAGGTTCAGAGGTAATCATTTTTTTTCGATTTACGGGGGCGGAAGGGGGCGTGGCCAAAATCCAAAATAAACTTGATCAGCGTGCAATAATTACACATATTGTCACCAAATTTGGTAGTCCTAGCTCTTATAATAGTTGAGATCTAGATTTTCACACGGACAGACAGACGGACAGACGGACATGGCTATATCGACTCGGCTGTTGATCCTGAGCCAGAATATATATACTTTATGGGGTCGGAAGTGTCTCCTTCTACCAGTTACATACATTTTCGGTTTGAACAAAGTTAAAATACCCTTCTACTCTATGAGTAGCGGGTATAAAAAGCTAGAGCCACCAAATTTGGTGACAACACTTATGTGAATCATACGCTGTAAAATTTTTATTAAAATTTGGACCACGCCTACTTCCGCCCCCGCAAATCGATAAACCGTATAGCAAGCGCAACATTAAAGCTAGAGTATTAACCACCTAAACGATCGCTGAAAATTTGATTCCGATCGGATAATGAAGATATGGTAAAAGTTATTCAACGTTTCATATAGATTTGCATTGGGCCCACTGCAAGGAAGCAAGCAGTGTTTTATTTTCCAACTGCTTAGAGTGCTTGGCGTCTAACTGAAAATAATATGGGTTGTTTATTATTTTTCTTTATAACAAGTAAGAACGGCTACAGTCAAGTGTTGACTGTATAAGACCATGAATTTTTCAAGGTTATGAAAAAAATCAGATTTAAAAAACTGTTATTGGTAAACGTGTTTTTCAAAGAAAAATAATAAATAATACATATAATTTTCAGTTAGACGCCAAGCAGTCCAAGCAGTTGGACAAAAACACTGCTTGCTTGCTTGCAGTGGGCGCAGCGCAAATCTATATAACACGTTGAATAACTTTTATGTTCATTATCCGATCGGAACCAAATTCAGCGATCGTTTAGGTGGTGATAGTTATCATTCACACCAAAGCTGAATACTCTAGCTTTATTATTGCGCTTGCTATACGGTTTATCGATTTTCGGGGGCGGAAGTAGCCGGGTCCCAAATTTAAATAAAAATATTGTTTGGTGGCTCTAGCTTTTTTAGTTTCTAAGATATAGGCGCTTGCAATATGGTTTTTCAATTTGCGGGGGCGGAAGTAGGCGTGGCCCAAATTTTAATAAAAATTGTACAGCGTATGTTCCACATAAGTGTTGTCACCAAATTTGGTGGTTCTAGCTTTTTTAGTTTCTGAGATATAGGCGTTCATACAGACGGACAGACAGACATGGCTTAATCGACTCGGCTAGTGATCCTGAGCTACAATGTATATACCTTATGGGGCCGCAGACGCCCCCTTCTACCGATATAGCCATGTCCGTCCGTCCGTCTGTCTGTCTGTCCGTCTGTCTGTCCGTGTGAAAATCTAGTGAAAATCTGAAAATCAATTTTGATGCCATATTGTTCATTTTCGGTTTACATGATAACTATAGCTAGCTAAATGATCTCTGAAAATTGAATTGGTAACAATCGGATAATAAACACATAAGTTTTTCAGATTAACGTTTTCCATATCTGTAAGCAGCGCTGCCGGCCTCGCAAATTCTTTATTTGTACAGGAAATAATAAAAGTGCCTTACAATGCAAATTTTTGCAGTTGTTGGATAACTGCGTCACTGGCTTAGTGGAAAAGCGATGAACTCCTGAACCGACAGGCCCGTGGTTCGATTCCCAGTTCATGGCGCTTAAGCTTTTTCTTTTTTTTTTTTTAAGAACTTTTACTTTAATTTTTTAATATGCATTAATTGGTGGTCGTGCATTTTATTTAAAATTTTTTTAATGGCTTACAATGATTTTAGTTAATAAGTGGAGAAGTGACAGTCTCTTAAATCAGCTGTGTGCGATTGTTAGAGCGCAGCTTTTTCTTATATTTTTTTATTTTTATTTTTTATTTAATTGTATGCTTAAGTTATGAGAATAAATAGCAACAACAACACGCATCACGCATTCAGACTATGTTTTTGTCGTGCAAGAATTTTCGAATAGTCTCATAATGTAACTTCGGCAAAATTTGCGTAATGGTTTAATGACCGAATGGAGAAGTGGTGAACCTCTTAGGTAATGGGTCCAAGGTTCGATTCCGCATGCATGCGTGTCATGGAGGGGGAGATCGAACTTTTCTTATTTCTTGCAAAGAAAAGTTTTTTGCCTCCCTTTTGAGCTACCTTCATGAAACTTTGTATTTTTTTGGTACCTGAATAAAAGTTATACGTTTTCAATACTTTTTACTCCTTTTGCCGGCAGCGCTGCTTGCAGCATTGTGCCGAATAGTGTGTGCGTGTACGGTGGGGAAATGGGTTAAGTTGTGGACTGCATAACGAACAGAACTATTATGCATTTATGGGTTCGAGTCCCACCCGCATCAAAAAATTAAATGTGTGCAACAAATTATTTTTTTTTATTTTAGATTTTGACTTTGCATAAATATTGTAAGTCTATGAACTTAGCCTTTTACACCTTTTACGGTCAAAATATGATTGTAGCCGTTCTTTATTATTCCGCAAATAATTTTGATGTACGAGCAACTGGGTAGAGGGTATACTACAGTCGAGCACACTCGAATGTAGCTTTCTTACTTGTTCTATTTTTATACCCGCTACTCATAGAGTAGAAGGGTATTATAACTTTGTTCAAACCGAAAATGTATGTAACAGGCAGAAGGAGACACCTCCGACCCCATAGTGTATATATATTCTGGCTCAGGATCAACAGCCGAGTCGATATAGCCATGTCCGTCTGTCCGTCTGTCTGTCCGTGTGAAAATCTAGATCTCAGCTATTATAAGAGCTAGGACTACCAAATTTGGTGACAATATGTGTTATTATTGCACGCTGATCAAGTTTATTTTGGATTTTGGCCACGCCCCCTTCCGCCCCCGTAAATCGAAAAAACATTGATTACAAGCGCAATTTTGATGCCATTTTGTTCATTTTCGGTTTACATGATAACTATAGCTAGCTAACTGATCTCTGAAAATTGAATTGGTAACAATCGGATAATAAACACATAAGTTATTCAGATTAACGTTTTCCATATCTGTAAGCAGCGCTGCCGGCCTCGCAAATTCTTTATTTGTACAGGAAATAATAAAAGTGCCTTACAATGCAAATTTTTGCAGTTGTTGGATAACTGCGTCACTGGCTTAGTGGAAAAGCGATGAACTCCTGAACCGACAGGCCCGTGGTTCGATTCCCAGTTCATGGCGCTTAAGCTTTTTCTTTTTTTTTTTTTAAGAACTTTTACTTTAATTTTTTAATATGCATTAATTGGTGGTCGTGCATTTTATTTAAAATTTTTTTAATGGCTTACAATGATTTTAGTTAATAAGTGGAGAAGTGACAGTCTCTTAAATCAGCTGTGTGCGATTGTTAGAGCGCAGCTTTTTCTTATATTTTTTTAATTTTTATTTTTTATTTAATTGTATGCTTAAGTTATGAGAATAAATAGCAACAACAACACACATCACGCATTCAGACTATGTTTTTGTCGTGCAAGAATTTTCGAATTGTCTCATAATGTAACTTCGGCAAAATTTGCGTAATGGCTTAATGACCGAATGGAGAAGTGGTGGACCTCTTAGGTAATGGGTCCAAGGTTCGATTCCGCATGCATGCGTGTCATGGAGGGGGAGATCGAACTTTTCTTATTTCTTGCAAAGAAAAGTTTTTGCCTCCCTTTTTGAGCTACCTTCATGAAACTTTGTATTTTTTTTGGTACCTGAATAAAAGTTATACGTTTTCAATACTTTTTACTCCTTTTGCCGGCAGCGCTGCTTGCAGCATTGTGCCGAATAGTGTGTGCGTGTACGGTGGGGAAATGGGTTAAGTTGTGGACTGCATAACGAACAGAACTATTATGCATTTATGGGTTCGAGTCCCACCCGCATCAAAAATTAAATGTGTGCAACAAATTATTTTTTTTATTTTAGATTTTGACTTTGCATAAATATTGTAAGTGTATGAACTTAGCCTTTTACACCTTTTACGGTCAAAATATGATTGTAGCCGTTCTTTATTATTCCGCAAATAATTTTGATGTACGAGCAACTGGGTAGAGGGTATACTACAGTCGAGCACACTCGAATGTAGCTTTCTTACTTGTTCTATTTTTATACCCGCTACTCATAGAGTAGAAGGGTATTATAACTTTGTTCAAACCGAAAATGTATGTAACAGGCAGAAGTGGACACCTCCGACCCCATAGTGTATATATATTCTGGCTCAGGATCAACAGCCGAGTCGATATAGCCATGTCCGTCTGTCCGTCTGTCTGTCCGTGTGAAAATCTAGATCTCAGCTATTATAAGAGCTAGGACTACCAAATTTGGTGACAATATGTGTTATTATTGCACGCTGATCAAGTTTATTTTGGATTTTGGCCACGCCCCCTTCCGCCCCTGTAAATCGAAAAAACATTGATTACAACCGCAATTTTGATGCCATTTTGTTCATTTTCGGTTTACATGATAACTATAGCTAGCTAACTGATCTCTGAAAATTGAATTGGTAACAATCGGATAATAAACACATAAGTTATTCAGATTAACGTTTTCCATATCTGTAAGCAGCGCTGCCGGCCTCGCAAATTCTTTATTTGTACAGGAAATAATAAAAGTGCCTTACAATGCAAATTTTTGCAGTTGTTGGATAACTGCGTCACTGGCTTAGTGGAAAAGCGATGAACTCCTGAACCGACAGGCCCGTGGTATAACTATAGCTAGCTAAATGATCTCTGAAAATTGAATTGGTAACAATCGGATAATAAACACATAAGTTTTTCAGATTAACGTTTTCCATATCTGTAAGCAGCGCTGCCGGCCTCGCAAATTCTTTATTTGTACAGGAAATAATAAAAGTGCCTTACAATGCAAATTTTTGCAGTTGTTGGATAACTGCGTCACTGGCTTAGTGGAAAAGCGATGAACTCCTGAACCGACAGGCCCGTGGTTCGATTCCCAGTTCATGGCGCTTAAGCTTTTTCTTTTTTTTTTTTTAAGAACTTTTACTTTAATTTTTTAATATGCATTAATTGGTGGTCGTGCATTTTATTTAAAATTTTTTAATGGCTTACAATGATTTTAGTTAATAAGTGGAGAAGTGACAGTCTCTTAAATCAGCTGTGTGCGATTGTTAGAGCGCAGCTTTTTCTTATATTTTTTTATTTTTATTTTTTATTTAATTGTATGCTTAAGTTATGAGAATAAATAGCAACAACAACACGCATCACGCATTCAGACTATGTTTTTGTCGTGCAAGAATTTTCGAATAGTCTCATAATGTAACTTCGGCAAAATTTGCGTAATGGTTTAATGACCGAATGGAGAAGTGGTGGACCTCTTAGGTAATGGGTCCAAGGTTCGATTCCGCATGCATGCGTGTCATGGAGGGGGAGATCGAACTTTTCTTATTTCTTGCAAAGAAAAGTTTTTGCCTCCCTTTTTGAGCTACCTTCATGAAACTTTGTATTTTTTTTGGTACCTGAATAAAAGTTATACGTTTTCAATACTTTTTACTCCTTTTGCCGGCAGCGCTGCTTGCAGCATTGTGCCGAATAGTGTGTGCGTGTACGGTGGGGAAATGGGTTAAGTTGTGGACTGCATAACGAACAGAACTATTATGCATGTATGGGTTCGAGTCCCACCCGCATCAAAAATTAACTGTGTGCAACAAATTATTTTTTTTATTTTAGATTTTGACTTTGCATAAATATTGTAAGTCTATGAACTTAGCCTTTTACACCTTTTACGGTCAAAATATGATTGTAGCCGTTCTTTATTATTCCGCAAATAATTTTGATGTACGAGCAACTGGGTAGAGGGTATACTACAGTCGAGCACACTCGAATGTAGCTTTCTTACTTGTTCTATTTTTATACCCGCTACTCATAGAGTAGAAGGGTATTATAACTTTGTTCAAACCGAAAATGGATGTAACAGGCAGAAGGAGACACCTCCGACCCCATAGTGTATATATATTCTGGCTCAGGATCAACAGCCGAGTCGATATAGCCATGTCCGTCTGTCCGTCTGTCTGTCCGTGTGAAAATCTAGATCTCAGCTATTATAAGAGCTAGGACTACCAAATTTGGTGACAATATGTGTTATTATTGCACGCTGATCAAGTTTATTTTGGATTTTGGCCACGCCCCCTTCCGCCCCCGTAAATCGAAAAAACATTGATTACAAGCGCAATTTTGATGCCATTTTGTTCATTTTCGGTTTACATGATAACTATAGCTAGCTAACTGATCTCTGAAAATTGAATTGGTAACAATCGGATAATAAACACATAAGTTATTCAGATTAACGTTTTCCATATCTGTAAGCAGCGCTGCCGGCCTCGCAAATTCTTTATTTGTACAGGAAATAATAAAAGTGCCTTACAATGCAAATTTTTGCAGTTGTTGGATAACTGCGTCACTGGCTTAGTGGAAAAGCGATGAACTCCTGAACCGACAGGCCCGTGGTTCGATTCCCAGTTCATGGCGCTTAAGCTTTTCTTTTTTTTTTTTTAAAGAACTTTTACTTTAATTTTTTAATATGCATTAATTGGTGGTCGTGCATTTTATTTAAAATTTTTTTAATGGCTTACAATGATTTTAGTTAATAAGTGGAGAAGTGACAGTCTCTTAAATCAGCTGTGTGCGATTGTTAGAGCGCAGCTTTTTCTTATATTTTTTTATTTTTATTTTTTATTTAATTGTATGCTTAAGTTATGAGAATAAATAGCAACAACAACACGCATCACGCATTCAGACTATGTTTTTGTCGTGCAAGAATTTTCGAATTGTCTCATAATGTAACTTCGGCAAAATTTGCGTAATGGCTTAATGACCGAATGGAGAAGTGGTGGACCTCTTAGGTAATGGGTCCAAGGTTCGATTCCGCATGCATGCGTGTCATGGAGGGGGAGATCGAACTTTTCTTATTTCTTGCAAAGAAAAGTTTTTGCCTCCCTTTTTGAGCTACCTTCATGAAACTTTGTATTTTTTTTGGTACCTGAATAAAAGTTATACGTTTTCAATACTTTTTACTCCTTTTGCCGGCAGCGCTGCTTGCAGCATTGTGCCGAATAGTGTGTGCGTGTACGGTGGGGAAATGGGTTAAGTTGTGGACTGCATAACGAACAGAACTATTATGCATTTATGGGTTCGAGTCCCACCCGCATCAAAAATTAAATGTGTGCAACAAATTATTTTTTTTATTTTAGATTTTGACTTAGCATAAATATTGTAAGTCTATGAACTTAGCCTTTTACACCTTTTACGGTCAAAATATGATTGTAGCCGTTCTTTATTATTCCGCAAATAATTTTGATGTACGAGCAACTGGGTAGAGGGTATACTACAGTCGAGCACACTCGAATGTAGCTTTCTTACTTGTTCTATTTTTATACCCGCTACTCATAGAGTAGAAGGGTATTATAACTTTGTTCAAACCGAAAATGTATGTAACAGGCAGAAGTGGACACCTCCGACCCCATAGTGTATATATATTCTGGCTCAGGATCAACAGCCGAGTCGATATAGCCATGTCCGTCTGTCCGTCTGTCTGTCCGTGTGAAAATCTAGATCTCAGCTATTATAAGAGCTAGGACTACCAAATTTGGTGACAATATGTGTTATTATTGCACGCTGATCAAGTTTATTTTGGATTTTGGCCACGCCCCCTTCCGCCCCTGTAAATCGAAAAAACATTGATTACAAGCGCAATTTTGATGCCATTTTGTTCATTTTCGGTTTACATGATAACTATAGCTAGCTAACTGATCTCTGAAAATTGAATTGGTAACAATCGGATAATAAACACATAAGTTATTCAGATTAACGTTTTCCATATCTGTAAGCAGCGCTGCCGGCCTCGCAAATTCTTTATTTGTACAGGAAATAATAAAAGTGCCTTACAATGCAAATTTTTGCAGTTGTTGGATAACTGCGTCACTGGCTTAGTGGAAAAGCGATGAACTCCTGAACCGACAGGCCCGTGGTTCGATTCCCAGTTCATGGCGCTTAAGCTTTTTCTTTTTTTTTTTAAGAACTTTTACTTTAATTTTTTAATATGCATTAATTGGTGGTCGTGCATTTTATTTAAAATTTTTTTAATGGCTTACAATGATTTTAGTTAATAAGTGGAGAAGTGACAGTCTCTTAAATCAGCTGTGTGCGATTGTTAGAGCGCAGCTTTTTCTTATATTTTTTTATTTTTATTTTTTATTTAATTGTATGCTTAAGTTATGAGAATAAATAGCAACAACAACACGCATCACGCATTCAGACTTTGTTTTTGTCGTGCAAGAATTTTCGAATTGTCTCATAATGTAACTTCGGCAAAATTTGCGTAATGGCTTAATGACCGAATGGAGAAGTGGTGGACCTCTTAGGTAATGGGTCCAAGGTTCGATTCCGCATGCATGCGTGTCATGGAGGGGGAGATCGAACTTTTCTTATTTCTTGCAAAGAAAAGTTTTTGCCTCCCTTTTTGAGCTACCTTCATGAAACTTTGTATTTTTTTGGTACCTGAATAAAAGTTATACGTTTTCAATACTTTTTACTCCTTTTGCCGGCAGCGCTGCTTGCAGCATTGTGCCGAATAGTGTGTGCGTGTACGGTGGGGAAATGGGTTAAGTTGTGGACTGCATAACGAACAGAACTATTATGCATTTATGGGTTCGAGTCCCACCCGCATCAAAAATTAAATGTGTGCAACAAATTATTTTTTTTATTTTAGATTTTGACTTTGCATAAATATTGTAAGTCTATGAACTTAGCCTTTTACACCTTTTACGGTCAAAATATGATTGTAGCCGTTCTTTATTATTCCGCAAATAATTTTGATGTACGAGCAACTGGGTAGAGGGTATACTACAGTCGAGCACACTCGAATGTAGCTTTCTTACTTGTTCTATTTTTATACCCGCTACTCATAGAGTAGAAGGGTATTATAACTTTGTTCAAACCGAAAATGTATGTAACAGGCAGAAGGAGACACCTCCGACCCCATAGTGTATATATATTCTGGCTCAGGATCAACAGCCGAGTCGATATAGCCTTGTCCGTCTGTCCGTCTGTCTGTCCGTCTGTCTGTCCGTGTGAAAATCTAGATCTCAGCTATTATAAGAGCTAGAACTACCAAATTTCGTAATAGTGTGTCATTATTGCACGCAAATCGAAAAAATAGATTATAAGCGCAATTTTGATAGCATATTGTTTATTTTCGGATTATATGATAACTATAGCTAGCCAGATGATCTCTGATGGTAACAATCGGATATTAAACACAGAAGTTATTCAGCTTAACGTTTTCCATAGCTGTAAGCCGCGCTGCCGGCAGCGCAAATTCTTTATTTGTACACGAAATAATTAGAATGCATTACAATACAAATTTTTGCAGTTGTTGGATAACAGCGTCAGTACTAAGCTAAAAGCGATGAGCTCCTGAAACGACAGGGCCGTGGTTCGATTCCCAGTTCATGCCGCTTAAGCTTTTTCTTTTTTTTTTAAGAACTTATACTTTAATTTTTGGATATGCATTAATTGGTGGTCGTGCATTTTAATTACAATTTTTTTAATGGCTCACAATGAACTTAGTTAACAACTGGAGAAGTGACAGTCTCTTAAATCAGCTGTGTCCGATTGATAGAGCGCAGCTTTTTATACCCGCTAATCATAGAGTAGAAGGGTATCATAACTTTGTTCAACCCGAAAATGTATGTAACAGGCAGAAGGAGACAACTCCGACCCCATAAAGTATATATATTCTGGCTTAGGATCAACAGCCGAGTCGATATAGCCATAATCGTCTGTCAGTCTGTCCGTCTGTCTGTCCGTGTGAAAATCTAGATCTCAGCTATTAAAAGAGCTAGGACTACCAAATTTTTGGCAATATGTGCTATTATTGCACGCTGATCAAGTTTATTTTGGATTTTGACCACGCCTCCTTCCGCCCCCGTAAATCGAAAAAACATTGATTACAAGCGCATTTTGATGCTATATTGTTCATTTTCGGTTTACATGATAACAATAGCTAGCCAAATGATCTCTGAAAATTTGGTAACAATCGGATAATAAACACAGAAGTTATTCAGCTTAACGTTTTCCATAGCTGTAAGCAGCTCTGCCGGCAGCGCTGCTTGCAGCATTGTGCCGAATCGTGTGTGCGTGTACGGTGGTGAAATGGGTTAAGTTGTGGACTGCAAAACGAACAGTACTATTATGCATTTACGGGTTCGAGTCCCGCCCGCATCAAAAATTAAATGTGTGCAAAAATGTTTTTTTTTTATTTTAGATTTTGACTTTGCATAAATATTGTAAGTCCATAGACTTTTACGGTCAAAATATGATTGTAGCCTTTTTTTTTGTTCCGCAAATAAATGATGTACGAGCAGCTGGGTAGCGGGTATATTACAGTCGAGCACACTCGAACGTAGCTTTCTTACTTGTTTTATTTTTATTTTTTACACAATTGTATGTTTAAGTTATGAGAATAAATAGCAACAACAACACGCATCATACATTCAGACTTTGGTTTTGTCGTGCAAGAATTTTCGAATGGTCCCATAATGTAACTTTGGCAGAATTTGCATAATGGCTTAATGGCCGAATGGAGAAGTGGTGGACCTCTTAGGCAATGGGTCCAAGGTTCGATTCCGCATGCATGCGTGAGTGCCATAGTGGGTGGAGATCGCACTTTTCTTATTTTTTAAAAAAAAAAAGTTTTTGCCTCCCGTTTAGAGCTACCTTCATGAAGCTTTGTATACATGTTTCTTATTGCTGCCTGCTGAAAATAAGTCGGGACTAGCCGGTACGGACCGATACATCATAAAGATGCCATAGAACCTATCGGTCGTTTTTTTTTAACAAAATTTATCAAAAGTTAAAGCGCTCTAGAACACTTTCCATTCAAGTATATAAAAAGGTATTAAAAGGGCACATATCGTTTTTTACATGCACGTATTCGATTTATAGTCCTCAACAGGTAGAATTATTACTTTTACTGATTAAGTGATATATCTTGGATTTTTTGGTACCTGAATAAAAGTTATACGTTTTCAATACTTTTTACTCCTTTTGCCGGCAGCGCGGCTTGCAGCATTGTGTCGAATAGTGTGTGCGTGTACGGTGGTAAAATGGGTTAAGTTGTGGACTGCATAACGAACAGAACTATTATGCATTTATGGGTTCGAGTCCCACCCGCATCAAAAATTAAATGTGTGCAAAAATGTGTTTTTTTATACCCGCTACTCATAGAGTAGAAGGGTATTATAACTTTGTTCAAACCGAAAATGTATGTAACAGGCAGAAGGAGACACCTCCGACCCCATAAAGTATATATATTCTGGCTCAGGATCAACAGCCGAGTCGATATAGCCATGTCCGTCTGTCCGTCTGTCTGTCCGTGTGAAAATCTAGATCTCAGCTATTATAAGAGCTAGGACTACCAAATTTGGTGACAATATGTGTTATTATTGCACGCTGATCAAGTTTATTTTGGATTTTGGCCACGCCCCCTTCCGCCCCCGTAAATCGAAAAAACATTGATTACAAGCGCAATTTTGATGCCATTTTGTTCATTTTCGGTTTACATGATAACTATAGCTAGCTAACTGATCTCTGAAAATTGAATTGGTAACAATCGGATAATAAACACATAAGTTATTCAGATTAACGTTTTCCATATCTGTAAGCAGCGCTGCCGGCCTCGCAAATTCTTTATTTGTACAGGAAATAATAAAAGTGCCTTACAATGCAAATTTTTGCAGTTGTTGGATAACTGCGTCACTGGCTTAGTGGAAAAGCGATGAACTCCTGAACCGACAGGCCCGTGGTTCGATTCCCAGTTCATGGCGCTTAAGCTTTTTCTTTTTTTTTTTTTAAAGAACTTTTACTTTAATTTTTTAATATGCATTAATTGGTGGTCGTGCATTTTATTTAAAATTTTTTAATGGCTTACAATGATTTTAGTTAATAAGTGGAGAAGTGACAGTCTCTTAAATCAGCTGTGTGCGATTGTTAGAGCGCAGCTTTTTCTTATATTTTTTTATTTTTATTTTTTATTTAATTGTATGCTTAAGTTATGAGAATAAATAGCAACAACAACACGCATCACGCATTCAGACTATGTTTTTGTCGTGCAAGAATTTTCGAATTGTCTCATAATGTAACTTCGGCAAAATTTGCGTAATGGCTTAATGACCGAATGGAGAAGTGGTGGACCTCTTAGGTAATGGGTCCAAGGTTCGATTCCGCATGCATGCGTGTCATGGAGGGGGAGATCGAACTTTTCTTATTTCTTGCAAAGAAAAGTTTTTGCCTCCCTTTTGAGCTACCTTCATGAAACTTTGTATTTTTTTTGGTACCTGAATAAAAGTTATACGTTTTCAATACTTTTTACTTCCTTTTGCCGGAGCGCTGCTTGCAGCATTGTGCCGAATAGTGTGTGCGTGTACGGTGGGGAAATGGGTTAAGTTGTGGACTGCATAACGAACAGAACTATTATGCATTTATGGGTTCGAGTCCCACCCGCATCAAAAAATTAAATGTGTGCAACAAATTATTTTTTTTATTTTAGATTTTGACTTAGCATAAATATTGTAAGTCTATGAACTTAGCCTTTTACACCTTTTACGGTCAAAATATGATTGTAGCCGTTCTTTATTATTCCGCAAATAATTTTGATGTACGAGCAACTGGGTAGAGGGTATACTACAGTCGAGCACACTCGAATGTAGCTTTCTTACTTGTTCTATTTTTATACCCGCTACTCATAGAGTAGAAGGGTATTATAACTTTGTTCAAACCGAAAATGTATGTAACAGGCAGAAGTGGACACCTCCGACCCCATAGTGTATATATATTCTGGCTCAGGATCAACAGCCGAGTCGATATAGCCATGTCCGTCTGTCCGTCTGTCTGTCCGTGTGAAAATCTAGATCTCAGCTATTATAAGAGCTAGGACTACCAAATTTGGTGACAATATGTGTTATTATTGCACGCTGATCAAGTTTATTTTGGATTTTGGCCACGCCCCCTTCCGCCCCTGTAAATCGAAAAAACATTGATTACAAGCGCAATTTTGATGCCATTTTGTTCATTTTCGGTTTACATGATAACTATAGCTAGCTAACTGATCTCTGAAAATTGAATTGGTAACAATCGGATAATAAACACATAAGTTATTCAGATTAACGTTTTCCATATCTGTAAGCAGCGCTGCCGGCCTCGCAAATTCTTTATTTGTACAGGAAATAATAAAAGTGCCTTACAATGCAAATTTTTGCAGTTGTTGGATAACTGCGTCACTGGCTTAGTGGAAAAGCGATGAACTCCTGAACCGACAGGCCCGTGGTTCGATTCCCAGTTCATGGCGCTTAAGCTTTTTCTTTTTTTTTTTAAGAACTTTTACTTTAATTTTTTAATATGCATTAATTGGTGGTCGTGCATTTTATTTAAAATTTTTTTAATGGCTTACAATGATTTTAGTTAATAAGTGGAGAAGTGACAGTCTCTTAAATCAGCTGTGTGCGATTGTTAGAGCGCAGCTTTTTCTTATATTTTTTTATTTTTATTTTTTATTTAATTGTATGCTTAAGTTATGAGAATAAATAGCAACAACAACACGCATCACGCATTCAGACTTTGTTTTTGTCGTGCAAGAATTTTCGAATTGTCTCATAATGTAACTTCGGCAAAATTTGCGTAATGGCTTAATGACCGAATGGAGAAGTGGTGGACCTCTTAGGTAATGGGTCCAAGGTTCGATTCCGCATGCATGCGTGTCATGGAGGGGGGAGATCGAACTTTTCTTATTTCTTGCAAAGAAAAGTTTTTGCCTCCCTTTTTGAGCTACCTTCATGAAACTTTGTATTTTTTTGGTACCTGAATAAAAGTTATACGTTTTCAATACTTTTTACTCCTTTTGCCGGCAGCGCTGCTTGCAGCATTGTGCCGAATAGTGTGTGCGTGTACGGTGGGGAAATGGGTTAAGTTGTGGACTGCATAACGAACAGAACTATTATGCATTTATGGGTTCGAGTCCCACCCGCATCAAAAATTAAATGTGTGCAACAAATTATTTTTTTTATTTTAGATTTTGACTTTGCATAAATATTGTAAGTCTATGAACTTAGCCTTTTACACCTTTTACGGTCAAAATATGATTGTAGCCGTTCTTTATTATTCCGCAAATAATTTTGATGTACGAGCAACTGGGTAGAGGGTATACTACAGTCGAGCACACTCGAATGTAGCTTTCTTTACTTGTTCTATTTTTATACCCGCTACTCATAGAGTAGAAGGGTATTATAACTTTGTTCAAACCGAAAATGTATGTAACAGGCAGAAGGAGACACCTCCGACCCCATAGTGTATATATATTCTGGCTCAGGATCAACAGCCGAGTCGATATAGCCTTGTCCGTCTGTCCGTCTGTCTGTCCGTCTGTCTGTCCGTGTGAAAATCTAGATCTCAGCTATTATAAGAGCTAGAACTACCAAATTTCGTAATAGTGTGTCATTATTGCACGCAAATCGAAAAAATAGATTATAAGCGCAATTTTGATAGCATATTGTTTATTTTCGGATTATATGATAACTATAGCTAGCCAGATGATCTCTGATGGTAACAATCGGATATTAAACACAGAAGTTATTCAGCTTAACGTTTTCCATAGCTGTAAGCCGCGCTGCCGGCAGCGCAAATTCTTTATTTGTACACGAAATAATTAGAATGCATTACAATACAAATTTTTGCAGTTGTTGGATAACAGCGTCAGTACTAAGCTAAAAGCGATGAGCTCCTGAAACGACAGGGCCGTGGTTCGATTCCCAGTTCATGCCGCTTAAGCTTTTTCTTTTTTTTTAAGAACTTATACTTTAATTTTTGGATATGCATTAATTGGTGGTCGTGCATTTTAATTACAATTTTTTTAATGGCTCACAATGAACTTAGTTAACAACTGGAGAAGTGACAGTCTCTTAAATCAGCTGTGTCCGATTGATAGAGCGCAGCTTTTTATACCCGCTAATCATAGAGTAGAAGGGTATCATAACTTTGTTCAACCCGAAAATGTATGTAACAGGCAGAAGGAGACAACTCCGACCCCATAAAGTATATATATTCTGGCTTAGGATCAACAGCCGAGTCGATATAGCCATAATCGTCTGTCAGTCTGTCCGTCTGTCTGTCCGTGTGAAAATCTAGATCTCAGCTATTAAAAGAGCTAGGACTACCAAATTTTTTGGCAATATGTGCTATTATTGCACGCTGATCAAGTTTATTTTGGATTTTGACCACGCCTCCTTCCGCCCCCGTAAATCGAAAAAACATTGATTACAAGCGCATTTTGATGCTATATTGTTCATTTTCGGTTTACATGATAACAATAGCTAGCCAAATGATCTCTGAAAATTTGGTAACAATCGGATAATAAACACAGAAGTTATTCAGCTTAACGTTTTCCATAGCTGTAAGCAGCTCTGCCGGCAGCGCTGCTTGCAGCATTGTGCCGAATCGTGTGTGCGTGTACGGTGGTGAAATGGGTTAAGTTGTGGACTGCAAAACGAACAGTACTATTATGCATTTACGGGTTCGAGTCCCGCCCGCATCAAAAATTAAATGTGTGCAAAAATGTTTTTTTTTTTTTTAGATTTTGACTTTGCATAAATATTGTAAGTCCATAGACTTTTACGGTCAAAATATGATTGTAGCCTTTTTTTTTTGTTCCGCAAATAAATGATGTACGAGCAGCTGGGTAGCGGGTATATTACAGTCGAGCACACTCGAACGTAGCTTTCTTACTTGTTTTATTTTTATTTTTTACACAATTGTATGTTTAAGTTATGAGAATAAATAGCAACAACAACACGCATCATACATTCAGACTTTGGTTTTGTCGTGCAAGAATTTTCGAATGGTCCCATAATGTAACTTTGGCAGAATTTGCATAATGGCTTAATGGCCGAATGGAGAAGTGGTGGACCTCTTAGGCAATGGGTCCAAGGTTCGATTCCGCATGCATGCGTGAGTGCCATAGTGGGTGGAGATCGCACTTTTCTTATTTTTTAAAAAAAAAAAAAGTTTTTGCCTCCCGTTTAGAGCTACCTTCATGAAGCTTTGTATACATGTTTCTTATTGCTGCCTGCTGAAAATAAGTCGGGACTAGCCGGTACGGACCGATACATCATAAAGATGCCATAGAACCTATCGGTCGTTTTTTTTTAACAAAATTTATCAAAAGTTAAAGCGCTCTAGAACACTTTCCATTCAAGTATATAAAAAGGTATTAAAAGGGCACATATCGTTTTTTACATGCACGTATTCGATTTATAGTCCTCAACAGGTAGAATTATTACTTTTACTGATTAAGTGATATATCTTGGATTTTTTTGGTACCTGAATAAAAGTTATACGTTTTCAATACTTTTTACTCCTTTTGCCGGCAGCGCGGCTTGCAGCATTGTGTCGAATAGTGTGTGCGTGTACGGTGGTAAAATGGGTTAAGTTGTGGACTGCATAACGAACAGAACTATTATGCATTTATGGGTTCGAGTCCCACCCGCATCAAAAATTAAATGTGTGCAAAAATGTGTTTTTATACCCGCTACTTATAGAGTAGAAGGGTATTATAACTTTGTTCAAACCGAAAATGTATGTAACAGGCAGAAGGAGACACCTCCGACCCCATAAAGTATATATATTCTGGCTCAGGATCAACAGCCGAGTCGATATAGCCATGTCCGTCTGTCCGTCTGTCTGTCCGTGTGAAAATCTAGATCTCAGCTATTATAAGAGCTAGGACAACCAAATTTGGTGACAATATGTGTTATTATTGCACGCTGATCAAGTTTATTTTGGATTTTGGCCACGCCCCCTTCCGCCCCCGCAAATCGAAAAAACATTGATAACAAGTGCAATTTTGATGCCATATTGTTCATTTTCGGTTTACATGATAACTATAGCTAGCAAAATGATCTCTGAAAAATTGGTAACAATCGGATAATAAACACAGAAGTTATTCAGCTTAACGTTTTCCATAGCTGTAATCAGCGCTGCAGGCAGCGCTGCTTGCAGCATTGTGCCGAATCGTGTGTGCGTGTACGGTGGTGAAATGGGTTAAGTTGTGGACTGCAAAACGAACAGTACTATTATGCATTTACGGCTTCGAGTCCCGCCCGCATCAAAAATTAAATGTGTGCAAAAATTTTTTTTTTTTTATTTTATATTTTGACGTTGCATAAATATTGTAAGTCCATGGCCTTTTACGGTCAAAATATGATTGTAGCCGTTCTTTATTGTTCCGAAAATAATTTTAATGTACGAGCAGCTGAGTAGCGGGTATATTAGAGTCGTGCACATTCGAATGTAGCTTTCTTACTTGTTTTTTTTTTAAGAACTTATACTTTAATTTTTATACAATTCGACCATTGAAAATGGTCAAAAATGGTATACTAAGTTTATGCAAAAGTATGTAACAGGCAGAAGGAGACATGGCAGACCCCATAAAGTATATATATTCTAGCTCAGGATCATCAGTCGAGTCGATTGAGCCATGTCCGTCTGTCCGTCTGTCTGAATGAAGGTCGGGATCTCAGCTATTACAAAAGCTAGAGACACCAAATTTGACATGATGGTTCCTGTGTACCATACGCAGATCAAGTTTATTTCAAATTTGGAGTGCCACGCCCACCGCCAACGCAAATCGATCATTTACGAATATTAAGGAGAGTATTACAGTTACAGACACTAAATTTGGCATGATGGTTCCTGTAAACTATGCGCAGAATGCGTTTTTTCAAATTTGGGGTGACACGCCCACCGCCCACGCAAAGCGATAATTTTTGAATATTAAGGAAAGTATTACAGTTACAGACACCAAATTTGACATGATGGTTCCTATAAATCATGCGCAGATGAAATTTATTTGAAATTTGGGGTGCCACGCCCAATGCCCACGCAAATCGATAATTTCGATTATTAGGAGAAGTATTGAAATTACAGCGCCATCTACATACGAAAACGGCATAGCTCTACACACGCTACGGCTGAAACGAAGCATCGTGACGATGCCGTCACGACGCGCAGCACAGGCGTAAGCAGCGGAGGTACGGAAAACGGAAACATGGATAACTTCTGTGTTTATGGTCCGATTGGACTGTAATTTGGGAAACAGATTTATAATTATTTATGTTCATACCAAAGCAGAAAGCTGTAACTTCAATACTTCTCCTAATAATCAAAATTTATAATTATAATTATAAAAATTATTCTGGTGCAAAAGGACTTACATCTGGCACTGTTAGCTGTACATAAATAAACATATGTAATTTATTTGCTTTTTATACCCGCTACTCATAGAGTAGAAGGGTATTATAACTTTGTTCAAACCGAAAATTTATGTAACAGGCAGAAGGAGACACCTCAGACCCCATAAAGTATATATATTCTGGCTCAGGATCAACAGCCGAGTCGATATAGCCATGTCCGTCTGTCGGTCTGTCTGTCTGTCCGTCTGTCCGTTGTCCGTCTGTCTGTCCGTGTAAAAATCTAGATCTCAGCTATTATAAGAGCTAGGATTACTAAATTTGGGGACAAAATGTGTTATTATTGCACGCTGAAGTTTCAAGTTTATTTTGGATTTTGGCCACGCCCCCTTCCGCCCCTGTAAATCGAAAAAAATTGATTACAAGCGCAATTTTGATGCCATATTGTTCATATGCGGTTTACATGATAACTATAGCTAGCCAGATGATCTCTGAAAATTTTGTAACAATCGGATAATAAACACAGTGTGAAAATCTAGATCTCAACTATTATAAGAGCTAGAACTACCAAATTTGGTGACAGTATGTGTTATTATTGCACGCTGATCAAGTTTATTTTGGATTTTGGCCACGCCCCCTTCCGCCCCTGTAAATTGAAAACATTGATTACAAGCGCAATTTCGATGCCATATTGTTCATTTTCGGTTTACGTGATAACTATAGCTAGACAGATGATCTCTAAAAATTTGGTAACAATCGGATAATAAACACAGAAGTTATGTACCTTAACGTTTTCCGTACCTGTAAGCAGCGCTATCAGCAGCGCTGCATGAAGCATTATACCGAATAGTGTGTGCGTGTACGAAGGTGAAATGGGTTAAATTGTGGACTGCAAACAGTATTATTATGCGTTTACGGGTTCAAGTCCCGCCCGCATCAAAAGTTAAATGTGTGCAAAAATATTTTTATTGCCGCTACTCATAGAGTAGAAGGGTATTATAACTTTGTTCAAACCGAAAATGTATGTAACAGGCAGAAGGAAACACCTCCGACCCCATAAATTATATATATTCTGGCTTAGGATCAACAGCCGAGTCGATATAGCCATGTCCGTCTGTCTGTCCGTGTGAAAATCTAGATCTCAGCTATTATAGGAGCTAAAACTACCAAATTTGGTGACAGTATGCTGATCAAGTTTATTTTGGATAGTGGCCACGCCCCCTTCCGCCCCTGTAAATCGAAAAAAATTGATTTCAAACGCAATTTTGATGCCGTATTATTCATATTCGGTTTATATGATAACTATAGCTAGCCAGAAGATCTCTGAAAATTTGATAACAATCGGATAATAAACACAGAAGTCATTCAGCTTAACGTTTTCCATACCTGTAAGCAGCGCTGCATGCAGCATTATGCCGAATAGTGTGTGCGTGTACGGTGGTGAAATGGGTTAAGTTGTGGACTGCAAAACGAACAGTATTATTATGCGTTTACGGATTCGAGTCCTGCCCGCATCAAAAGTTAAATGTGTGCAAAAATATTTTTATACCCGCTACTCATAGAGCAGAAGGGTATTATAACTTTGATCAAACCGAAAATGTATGTAACAGGCAGAAGGAGACACCTCCGACCCCATAAATTATATATATTCTGGCTTAGGATCAACAGCCGAGTCGATATAGCCATGTCCGTCTGTCCATCTGTCTGTCCGTGTGAAAATCTAGATCGCAGCTATTATATTAGCTAAAACTACCAAATTTGGTGACAGTATGTGTTATTATTGCACGCTGATCAAGTTTATTTTGGATTTTGGCCACGCCCCCTTCCGCCGCTGTAAATCGAAAAAAATTGATTACAAACGCAATTTTGATGCCATATTGTTCATATTCGGTTTACATGATAACTATAGCTAGCCAGATGATCTCTGAAAATTTGATAACAATCGGATAATAAACACAGAAGTCATTCAGCTTAACGTTTTCCATACCTGTAAGCAGCGCTGCCGCAGCGCAAATTCTTTATTTCTACAGGAAATAATAAGAATGCCTTACAATGAAAATTTTTGCAGTTGTAACAGCGTCAGTAGCTTAGTGGAATAAAAAATGAACTTCTGAACCGACAGGCCCTTGGTTCGATTCCCAGTTCATGCCGCTTAAGCTTTTTCTTTTTTTTTAAGAACTTATACTTTAATTTTTGAATATGCATTAATTGGTGGTCGTGCACTTTCTTTAAAATTTTTTTTAATGGCTCACAATGAACTTAGTTAACAAGTGGAGAAGTGACAGTCTCTTAAATCAGCTGTGTCCGATTGATAGAGCGCAGCTTTTTATACCCGCTAATCATAGAGTAGAAGGGTATTATAACTTTGTTCAAACCGAAAATGTATGGACAGGCAGAAGGAGACACCTCCGACCCCATAAATTATATATATTCTGGCTCAGGATCAACAGCCGAGTCGATATAGCCGTGTCCGTCTGTCCGTCTGTCTGTCCGTCTGTCTGACCGTGTGAAAATCTAGATATCAGCTATTATAAGAGCTAGGACTACCAAATTTGGTGATAATATGTGCTATTATTGCACGCTGATCAAGTTTGTTTTGGATTTTGGCCACGCCCCCTTCCGCCCCTGTAAATCGAAAAAAATTGATTTCAAACGCAATTTTGATGCCGTAGTGTTCATTTTCGGTTTATATAATAACTATAGCTAGCCAGATGATCTCTGAAAATATTGTAACTATCGGATAATAAACACAGAAGTTATTCAGCTTAACGTTTTCCATAGCTGTAAGCAGCGCTGCCGCAGCGCAAATTCTTTATTTCTACAGGAAATAATAAGAATGCCTTACAATGAAAATTTTTGCAGTTGTAACAGCGTCAGTACCTTAGTGGAATAAAATATGAACTTCTGAACCGACAGGCCCTTGGTTCGATTCCCAGTTCATGCCGCTTAAGCTTTTTCTTTTTTTTTTTAAGAACTTATACTTTAATTTTTGAATATGCATTAATTGGTGGTCGTGCACTTTATTTAAAATTTTTTTTAATGGCTCACAATGAACTTAGTTAACAAGTGGAGAAGTGACAGTCTCTTAAATCAGCTGTGTGCGATTTTATAGCGCAGCTTTTTCTTATATTTTTATACCCGCTACTCATAGAGTAGAAGGGTATTATAACTTTGTTCAAACCGAAAATGTATGTAACAGGCAGAAGGAGACACCTCCGACTCCATAAAGTATATATATTCTGGCTCAGGATCAACAGCCGAGTCGATATAGCCATGTCCGCCTGTCAGTCTGTTCGTCTGTCTGTCCGTGTGAAAATCTAGATCTCAGCTATTATAAGAGCTAGGACTACCAAATTTGGTGACAATATGTGTTATTATTGCACGCTGATCAAGTTTATTTTAGATTTTGGCCACGCCCCCTTCCGCCCCCGTAAATCGAAAAAACATTGATTATAAGCGCAATTTCGATGCCATATTGTTCATTTTCGCATTGTGCATTCTGCATTGTGCATTGTGCCGAATCGTGTGTGCGTTTACGGTGGTGCAATGAGTTAAGTTGTGGACTGCAAAACGAACAGAACTATTATGCATTTACGGGTTCGAGTCCCACCCGGATCAAAAATTAAATGTGAGCAAAAGTATTCTTTTTATTTTGGATTTTGACTTTGCAAATATTGGATTTTAACATTAAATATTGTAAGTCCATGGCCTTTTACGGGTAAAATATGATTGTACCTGTTCTTTATTGTTCCGCAAATAATTATACCCGCTACTTTTAGAGTAGTAGGGTATTATAACTTTGTTTAAACCGAAAATGTATGTAACAGGCAGAAGGAGACACCTCCGACCCCATAAAGTATATATATTCTGGCTCAGAATCAACAGCTGAGTCGAAATAGTCATGTCCGTCTGTCTGTCCGTGTGAAAATCTAGATCTCAGCTATTATAAGAGCTAGAACTACCAAATTTTGTGACAGTATGTGTTATTATTGCACGATAATCAAGTTTATTTTGGATTTTGGCCACGCACCCTTCCGCCCCTGAAAATCAAAAAAAATTGATTTCAAGCGCAATTTTGATGCCGTATTGTTCATTTTCGGTTTATATGATAACTATAGCTAGCCAGATGATCTCTGAAAATTTGGTAACAATCGGATAATAAACACAGAAGTTATTCAGCTTAACGTTTTCCATAGCTGTAAGCAGCGCTGCCGGCAGCGCTGCTTGCAGCATTGTGTCGAATAGTGTGTGCGTGTACGGTGGTGAAATGGGTTAAGTTGTGGACTGCAAAACGAACAGAACTATTATGCATTTACGGGTTCGAGTCCCGCCCGCATCAAAAATTAAATGTTTGCAAAAATATTTTTTTTTTTATTTTAGATTTTGACTTTGCATAAATATGATAGGTCCATAGCCTTTTACGGTTAAAATATGATTGAAGCCGTTTTTTTTTTGTTCCGCAAAAATGATGTACGAGCAGCTTGGTAGCGGGTATATTACAGTCGAGCACATTCGACTGTAGCTTTCTTACTTGTTTTTGCTGTCGTTTTATGTATTAATGTTTTCTTGTTGCTGTTGTAATTTTTAATGTTGTTGTATTTTGAAGACGTGTTTTACATACCTCTGCCAAAATAGTGCCGGGAAGTCATTTTTACTATATTAGATAGTAAAATGTTTTCTTGTTTTTTTTTCGGGGATTTTCTTTTCTTATGTTTTCTTAACTTTCGTATTCAGATCAGACGTTATTCGTTATAATGCAATTAAATGTCACAATTCACGAACAAAATATCCAAAAAGGTTAAATAAATGGAAAAACGGTTAAAGAAATGGAAAATGTAAATGTGCCAGTTAGTTAGACGAGTGAAAAAGTCTTGAGCATGAAAACAGAGAGAGAAAGGTGAAAAAATGTTATAGAAAAAGGCAAAAGAACTTTTCCAAAATTAAAAGAAAAGGATATTTTAAAGCAAAAATTATTACAAGCAAGTAAAGAAAGCTACAGTCGAGCACGCCCGACAGTAAGATACCATTCGCTCAGTTTCGAAACAAATTATCACACATTTAATTCCATCAAAAAACGCTGCACAAGTTTATCCGCCACCTATTGTTTAAATTAGATCTATTTTTGAATAGCGCCATCTACATGTAAAAACGGCATAGCTTTACACACGCTACGGCTGAAACGAAGCATCGTAACGATGACGTCACGACGCGCAGCACAGGCGCAAGCAGTGGAAGTACGGAAAACGGAAACATGGATAACTTCTGTGTTAATGGTCCGATTGGATTGTAATTGGAATAGATTTGTATTGCAAATATTTATGTTCATACCAAAGTAGAAGGCTGTCACTTCAATACTTCTCCTGATAATCGGAAATGATCGATTTGCGTGGGCGGTGGGCGTGGCATCAAAAATTCAAAATAAACTCGATCTACCTATGGTATACAGGAACCTTCATGTAAAATATGGTGTCTCAGCTTTTGTAATAGCTGAGATCTAGACGTTTAAACGGACAGACAGACGGACATGGCTCAATCGACTCAGCTAGTGATCCTGAGACAGAATATATACTTTGTGGGGTCTGCCACGCCTCCTTCTGTGTGTTACATACATTTGCACAAACTTAGTATACCATTTTCAATGGTCGAATGGTATAAAAAGGAAGAATTGCACATCACCTGATTCTGCTTGAATTTTGCTAATCAATATACCTTTTCGAGGCAGCGTGAGATCAATACAGCGGCACGTACATTCACACACATTTACACATATACATATATGTATATATATATATATATATATATTTGTATATATATCGGGTGTAGGTGTATGCATGTAACAGCTCAGTTCTTGAATTTTGAATTTGTCGATAATGTGTTAGGGGCACTCATGCTATGAAGTTTTCACGTTGCGTCTGCGACATGTTCCATAAATTCGAACATTGTTTGGCTTAGGCTCACCCGCAGACCACATGCATTCCGATCCGAAAGTGAAGTGAGTGAAGTAGAAGAAGCTGCAGTCGTATCAATGCTTGCTTCGCATCGGATCGAAGGATGGATCTGTTGTGGTTCGCTTCTCAATGGAGTCCTAGACTGTGGTTTGCTACTTGATGGAATGCTAGGATCGCATCGCATCGGAAAACGGATTTGTCGTGGCTTGCATTTCAATGGAGTGCTTCAAAACTGTTGTAGCTCAATTGAGAGCGATGATCTGGGTATGCATACTGCAATGGGAACATTAGTTGATCGTTCTGGTGCAAAAGGACTTACATCTGGCACTATTAGCTGTACGTAAATAAACATATGTAACTTATTTGCTTTTTATTAAATATTTTGTTCATACCGGCTTGGCTTGTATTTGCATTTTCGATCGATGAAGCATCTTTCTTTCGTTTAATGATTTATTGACCTTTTTTGGCGGCGGCTGTGCAAAAGAAATTGTACTATTCAGGTATCTGTTTTATGTATTAATCTGGTAACACTTACAGTATCTGACGAGAAACCTTCGACTCCGGGTCGCTTTAAAACACTGTTGAAAACCTATTGCGCATCCACACTAAATCGACCAAATCTACATGCAGGCTTTACATTTTTCTTAAA
This sequence comes from Zaprionus ghesquierei, assembly GCA_018904095.1. Taxonomy (NCBI): domain Eukaryota; kingdom Metazoa; phylum Arthropoda; class Insecta; order Diptera; family Drosophilidae; genus Zaprionus; species Zaprionus ghesquierei. Next base: position 135,368 of record JAEIGP010000252.1, on the reverse strand, counting down.
TGTTCTATGAAAAACAATCAGTATTGCTTACTTAGCTCGGGCTCGGCTGTTGACCCTGAGCCAGAATATATATACTTTATGGGGTCGGAGGTGTCTCCTTCTGCCTGTTACATACATTTTCGGTTTGAACAAAGTTATAATACCCTTCTACTCTATGAGTAGCGGGTATAAAAAGCAGGCAGCGATAAGTTTAGATTTACTTGTATACCTTTTTTTTAGCGAATTTCCTCTAAAAAGAGTTTCTTTAGTTTTGAACAAGTGCCAACACTGAAAGCAACACTAACAGCTGGCTGGTGTGCCGGCGAGGGTAGATTGATAATTACTTAGCCCCTCACCGTCTGTTGGAGAGTAAGAGTAAATTATTATGTAGGGTAGTACATTTTATTTAAGTAATTTTTATACCCGCTACTCATAGAGTAGAAGGGTATTATAACTTTGTTCAATCCGAAAATGTATGTAACAGGCAGAAGGAGACACCTCCGACCCCATAAAGTATATATATTCTGGCTTAGGATCAACAGTCGAGTCGATATAGCCATGTCTGTCTGTCCGTCTGTCCGTCTGTCTGTCCGTGTGAAAATCTAGATCTCAGCTATTATAAGAGCTAGGACAACCAAATTTGGTGACAATATGTGTTATTATTGCACGCTGATCAAGTTTATTTTGGATTTTGGCCACGCCCCCTTCCGCCCCTATAAATCGAAAAAAATTGATAACAAGTGCAATTTTGATGCCATATTGTTTATTTTCGGTTTACATGATAACTATAGCTAGCCAGATGATCTCTGAAAATTTGGTAACAATCGAATAATAAACACAGAAGTTATTCAGCTTAACGTTTTCCATAGCTGTAAGCAGCGCTGCCGGTAGCGCTGCTTGCAGCATTGTGCCGAATCGTGTGTGCGTGTACGGTGGTGAAATGGGTTAAGTTGTGGACTGCAAAACGAACAGTATTATTATGCGTTTACGGGTTCAAGTCCCGCCCGCATCAAAAGTTAAATGTGTGCAAAAATATTTTTATTCCCGCTACTCATAGAGTAGAAGGGTATTATAACTTTGTTCAAACCGAAAATGTATGTAACAGGCAGAAGGAAACACCTCCGACCCCATAAATTCTATATATTCTGGCTTAGGATCAACAGCCGAGTCGATATAGCCATGTCCGTCTGTCTGTCCGTGTGAAAATCTAGATCTCAGCTATTATAGGAGCTAAAACTACCAAATTTGGTGACAGTATGCTGATCAAGTTTATTTTGGATAGTGGCCACGCCCCCTTCCGCCCCTGTAAATCGAAAAAAATTGATTTCAAACGCAATTTTGATGCCGTATTATTCATTTTCGGTTTATATGATAACTATAGCTAGCCAGAAGATCTCTGAAAATTTGATAACAATCGGATAATAAACACAGAAGTTATTCAGCTTAACTTTTTCCATAGCTGTAAGCAGCGCTGCCGGCAGCGCAAATTCTTTATTTGTACAGGAAATAATAAGAATGCCTTACAATGCAAATTTTTGCAGTTGTTGGATAACAGCGTCAGTAGCTTAGTGGAAAAGCGATGAACTCATGAATCGACAGGCCCGTGGTTCGATTCCCAGTTCATGGCGCTTAAGCTTTTTCTTTTTTTTTAAGAACTTTTACTTTAATTTTTTAATATGCATTAATTGGTGGTCGTGCATTTTATTTAAAATTTTTTGAATTGCTCAATGAACTAAATCAGCTGTGTGTGATTGTTAGAGCGCAGCTTTTTCTTATATTTTTTTATGTTTTATTTAATTTTATGTTTAAGTTATGAGAATAAATAGCAACAACAACACGCATAATGCATTCAGACTTTGTTTTTGTCGTGCAAGAATTTTCGAATTGTCTCATAATGTAACTTTGGCAAAATTTGCGTAATGGCTTAATGACCGAATGGAGAAGTGGTGGACCTCTTAGGTAATGGGTCTAAGGTTCGATTCCGCATGCATGCGTGTCATGGTGGGGGAGATCGAACTTTTCTTATTTCTTGCAAAGAAAAGTTTTTGCCTCCCCTTTTGAGCTACCCTAATGAAATTTTGTATACATGTTTCTTATTGCTGCCCGCTGTAAATAAGTCGGAACGAGCGGGTACGGACCGATACATCGTATAGATGCCATAGAACCTATCGGTCGTTTTTTTAAGAAAATTTATTAAAAGTTAGAGTGCTCTAGAACACTTTCCATTCAAGTATATAAAGAGGTATTAAAAGGGCACATATCGTTTTTTACATGCACGTATTCGATTTATAGTCTTCAACAGTTAGAGTTATTATTTTTACTGTTTAAGTGATAAATCTTGGAATTTTTTGGTACCTGAATAAAAGTTAAACGTTTTTAATACTTTTTACTCCTTTTGCCGGCAGCGCTGCTTGCAGCATTGTGCCGAATAGTGTGTGCGTGTACGGTGGTGAAATGGGTTAAGTTGCATAACGAACAGAACTATTATGCATTTATGGGGTCGAGTCCCACTTTTGGATTTTAGATTTTGACTTTGCATAAATATTGTAAGTCCATGGCCATTTACGGTCAAAATATGATTGTAGCCGTTCGTTATTGTTCCGCAAATAATTTTGATGTACGAGCAGCTGGGTAGCGGGTATATTACAGTCGAGCACACTCAAATGTAGCTTTCTTACTTGTTTTTATACCCGCTACTCATAGAGTAGAAGGGTATTTTAACTTTGTTCAAACCGAAAATGTATGTAACAGGCAGAAGGAGACACCTCCGAACCCATAGAGTATATATATATTCTGGCTCAGGATCAACAGCCGAGTCGGTATAGCCAAGTCCGTCTGTCCGTCCGTCTGTCCGTCCGTCTGTCCGTCTGTCTGTCCGTGTGAAAATCTAGATCTCAGCTATTATAAGAGCTAGAACTACCAAATTTGGTGACAGTATGTGTTATTATTGCACGCTGATCAAGTTTATTTTGGATTTTGGCCACGCCCCCTTCCGCCGCTGTAAATCGAAAAAAAATTGATTACAAACGCAATTTTGATGCCATATTGTTCATATTCGGTTTACATGATAACTATAGCTGGCCAGATTATCTCTGAAAATTTGATAACAATCGGATAATAAACACAGAAGTCATTCAGCTAAACGTTTTCCATACCTGTAAGCAGCGCTGCCGCAGCGCAAATTCTTTATTTCTACAGGAAATAATAAGAATGCCTTACAATGAAAATTTTTGCAGTTGTAACAGCGTCAGTAGCTTAGTGGAATAAAAAATGAACTTCTGAACCGACAGGCCCTTGGTTCGATTCCCAGTTCATGCCGCTTAAGCTTTTTCTTTTTTTTTTAAGAACTTATACTTTAATTTTTGAATATGCATTAATTGGTGGTCGTGCACTTTATTTAAAATTTTTTTTAATGGCTCACAATGAACTTAGTTAACAAGTGGAGAAGTGACAGTCTCTTAAATCAGCTGTGTCCGATTGATAGAGCGCAGCTTTTTATACCCGCTAATCATAGAGTAGAAGGGTATTATAACTTTGTTCAAACCGAAAATGTATGGACAGGCAGAAGGAGACACCTCCGACCCCATAAATTATATATATTCTGGCTCAGGATCAACAGCCGAGTCGATATAGCCGTGTCCGTCTGTCCGTCTGTCTGTCCGTCTGTCTGACCGTGTGAAAATCTAGATATCAGCTATTATAAGAGCTAGGACTACCAAATTTGGTGATAATATGTGCTATTATTGCACGCTGATCAAGTTTGTTTTGGATTTTGGCCACGCCCCCTTCCGCCCCTGTAAATCGAAAAAATTGATTTCAAACGCAATTTTGATGCCGTAGTGTTCATTTTCGGTTTATATAATAACTATAGCTAGCCAGATGATCTCTGAAAATATTGTAACTATCGGATAATAAACACAGAAGTTATTCAGCTTAACGTTTTCCATAGCTGTAAGCAGCGCTGCCGCAGCGCAAATTCTTTATTTCTACAGGAAATAATAAGAATGCCTTACAATGAAAATTTTTGCAGTTGTAACAGCGTCAGTACCTTAGTGGAATAAAATATGAACTTCTGAACCGACAGGCCCTTGGTTCGATTCCCAGTTCATGCCGCTAAAGCTTTTTCTTTTTTTTTTAAGAACTTATACTTTAATTTTTGAATATGCATAATTTGGTGGTCGTGCACTTTATTTAAAATTTTTTTTAATGGCTCACAATGAACTTAGTTAACAAGTGGAGAAGTGACAGTCTCTTAAATCAGCTGTGTGCGATTTTAGAGCGCAGCTTTTTCTTATATTTTTATACCCGCTACTCATAGAGTAGAAGGGTATTATAACTTTGTTCAAACCGAAAATGTATGTAACAGGCAGAAGGAGACACCTCCGACTCCATATATATTCTGGCTCAGTATCAACAGCCGAGTCGATATAGCCATGTCCGCCTGTCAGTCTGTTCGTCTGTCTGTCCGTGTGAAAATCTAGATCTCAGCTATTATAAGAGCTAGGACTACCAAATTTGGTGACAATATGTGTTATTATTGCACGCTGATCAAGTTTATTTTGGATTTTGGCCTCGCCCCCCTGCGCCCCCGTAAATCGAAAAAACACTGATTATAACACACATTTAATTTTTGATGCGGGCGGGACTCGAACCCGTAAACGCATAATAGTACTGTTCGTTTTGCAGTCCACAACTTAACCCATTTCACCACCGTACACGCACACACGATTCGGCACAATGCTGCAAGCAGCGCTACCGGCAGCGCTGCTTACAGCTATGGAAAACGTTAAGCTGAATAACTTCTGTGTTTATTATCCGATTGTTACCAAATTTTCAGAGATCATCTGGCTAGCTATAGTTATCATGTAAACCGAAAATAAACAATATGGCATCAAAATTGCACTTGTTATCAATGTTTTTTCGATTTGCGGGGGCGGAAGGGGGCGTGGCCAAAATCCAAAATAAACTTGATCAGCGTGCAATAATAACACATATTGTCACCAAATTTGGTTGTCCTAGCTCTTATAATAGCTGAGATCTAGATTTTCACAAGGACAGACAGACGGACAGACGGACAGACAGACATGGCTATATCGACTCGACTGTTGATCCTGAGCCAGAATATATATACTTTATGGGGTCGGAGGTGTCTCCTTCTGCCTGTTACATACATTTTCGGATTGAACAAAGTTATAATACCCTTCTACTCTATGAGTAGCGGGTATAAAAATTACTTAAATAAAATGTACTACCCTACATAATAATTTACTCTTACTCTCCAACAGACGGTGAGGGGCTAAGTAATTATCAATCTACCCTCGCCGGCACACCAGCCAGCTGTTAGTGTTGCTTTCAGTGTTGGCACTTGTTCAAAACTAAAGAAACTCTTTTTAGAGGAAATTCGCTAAAAAAAGGTATACAAGTAAATCTAAACTTATCGCTGCCTGCTTTTTATACCCGCTACTCATAGAGTAGAAGGGTATTATAACTTTGTTCAAACCGAAAATGTATGTAACAGGCAGAAGGAGACACCTCCGACCCCATAAAGTATATATATTCTGGCTCAGGGTCAACAGCCGAGCCCGCATCAATTTACATTTAAATGTGTGCAAAAATGTTTTTTTTTTATTTTAGATTTTGACTTTGCATAAATATTGTAACTCCATAGCCTTTTACGGTCAAAATATGATTGTAGCCACTTTTTTTGTTCCGCAAATAAATGATGTAAGAGCAGTTGGGTAGCGGGTATATTACAGTCAAGCATTCTCGACTGTAGCTTTCTTACTTGTTAAAGAAAGGAATGTTAAATCAGTTTGACGAGAAAACGGCTAAGTAAGCAATACTGATTGTTTTTCATAGAACATTTAAGAAAAATGTAAAGCCTGCATGTAGATTTGGTCTATTTAGTGTGGATGCGCAATTGGTTTTCAACAGTGTTTTAAAGCGACCCGGAGTCGAAGGATTCTCGTCAGATACTGTAAGTGTTACCAGATTAATACATAAAACAGATACCTGAATAGTACAATTTCTTTTGCATAGCCGCCGCCAAAAAAGGCCAATAAATCATTAAACGAAAGAAAGATGCTTCATCGATCGAAAATGCAAATACAAGCCAAGCCGGTATGAACAAAATATTTAATAAAAAAGCAAATAAGTTACATATGTTTATTTACGTACAGCTAATAGTGCCAGATGTAAGTCCTTTTGCACCAGAACGATCAACTAATGTTCCCATTGCAGTATGCATACCCAGATCATCGCTCTCAATTGAGCTACAACAGTTTTGAAGCACTCCATTGAAATGCAAGCCACAACAAATCCGTTTTCCGATGCGATGCGATCCTAGCATTCCATCAAGTAGCAAACCACAGTCTAGGACTCCATTGAGAAGCGAACCACAACAGATCCATCCTTCGATCCGATGCGAAGCAAGCATTGATACGACTGCAGCTTCTTCTACTTCACTCACTTCACTTTCGGATCGGAATGCATGTGGTCTGCGGGTGAGCCTAAGCCAAACAATGTTCGAATTTATGGAACATGTCGCAGACGCAACGTGAAAACTTCATAGCATGAGTGCCCCTAACACATTATCGACAAATTCAAAATTCAAGAACTGAGCTGTTACATGCATACACCTACACCCGATATATATACAAATATATATATATATATATATATATATATACATATATGTATATGTGTAAATGTGTGTGAATGTACGTGCCGCTGTATTGATCTCACGCTGCCTCGAAAAGGTATATTGATTAGCAAAATTCAAGCAGAATCAGGTGATGTGCAATTCTTCCTTTTTATACCATTCGACCATTGAAAATGGTATACTAAGTTTGTGCAAATGTATGTAACACACAGAAGGAGGCGTGGCAGACCCCACAAAGTATATATATTCTGTCTCAGGATCACTAGCTGAGTCGATTGAGCCATGTCCGTCTGTCTGTCCGTTTAAACGTCTAGATCTCAGCTATTACAAAAGCTGAGACACCATATTTTACATGAAGGTTCCTGTATACCATAGGTAGATCGAGTTTATTTTGAATTTTTGATAACACGCCCACCGCCCACGCAAATCGATCATTTCCGATTATCAGGAGAAGTATTGAAGTGACAGCCTTCTACTTTGGTATGAACATAAATATTTGCAATACAAATCTATTCCAATTACAATCCAATCGGACCATTAACACAGAAGTTATCCATGTTTCCGTTTTCCGTACTTCCACTGCTTGCGCCTGTGCTGCGCGTCGTGACGTCATCGTTACGATGCTTCGTTTCAGCCGTAGCGTGTGTAAAGCTATGCCGTTTTTACATGTAGATGGCGCTATTCAAAAATAGATCTAATTTAAACAATAGGTGGCGGATAAACTTGTGCAGCGTTTTTTTGATGGAATTAAATGTGTGATAATTTGTTTCGAAACTGAGCGAATGGTATCTTACTGTCGGGCGTGCTCGACTGTAGCTTTCTTTACTTGCTTGTAATAATTTTTGCTTTAAAATATCCTTTTCTTTTTAATTTTGAAAAGTTCTTTTGCCTTTTTCTATAACATTTTTTCACCTTTCTCTCTCTGTTTTCATGCTCAAGACTTTTTCACTCGTCTAACTAACTGGCACATTTACATTTTCCATTTCTTTAACCGTTTTTCCATTTATTTAACCTTTTTGGATATTTTGTTCGTGAATTGTGACATTTAATTGCATTATAACGAATAACGTCTGATCTGAATACGAAAGTTAAGAAAACATAAGAAAAGAAAATCCCCGAAAAAAAACAAGAAAACATTTTACTATCTAATATAGTAAAAATGACTTCCCGGCACTATTTTGGCAGAGGTATGTAAAACACGTCTTCAAAATACAACAACATTAAAAATTACAACAGCAACAAGAAAACATTAATACATAAAACGACAGCAAAAACAAGTAAGAAAGCTACAGTCGAATGTGCTCGACTGTAATATACCCGCTACCAAGCTGCTCGTACATCATTTTTGCGGAACAAAAAAAAAAACGGCTTCAATCATATTTTAACCGTAAAAGGCTATGGACCTATCATATTTATGCAAAGTCAAAATCTAAAATAAAAAAAAAAATATTTTTGCAAACATTTAATTTTTGATGCGGGCGGGACTCGAACCCGTAAATGCATAATAGTTCTGTTCGTTTTGCAGTCCACAACTTAACCCATTTCACCACCGTACACCCACACACTATTCGACACAATGCTGCAAGCAGCGCTGCCGGCAGCGCTGCTTACAGCTATGGAAAACGTTAAGCTGAATAACTTCTGTGTTTATTATCCGATTGTTACCAAATTTTCAGAGATCATCTGGCTAGCTATAGTTATCATATAAACCGAAAATGAACAATACGGCATCAAAATTGCGCTTGAAATCAATTTTTTTCGATTTTCAGGGGCGGAAGGGTGCGTGGCCAAAATCCAAAATAAACTTGATTATCGTGCAATAATAACACATACTGTCACAAAATTTGGTAGTTCTAGCTCTTATAATAGCTGAGATCTAGATTTTCACACGGACAGACAGACGGACATGACTATATCGACTCAGCTGTTGATTCTGAGCCAGAATATATATACTTTATGGGGTCGGAGGTGTCTCCTTCAGCCTGTTACATACATTTTCGGTTTAAACAAAGTTATAATACCCTTCTACTCTAAAAGTAGCGGGTATAATTATTTGCGGAACAATAAAGAACAGGTACAATCATATTTTACCCGTAAAAGGCCATGGACTTACAATATTTAATGTTAAAATCCAATATTTGCAAAGTCAAAATCCAAAATAAAAGGAATACTTTTGCTCACATTTAATTTTTGATCCGGGTGGGACTCGAACCCGTAAATGCATAATAGTTCTGTTCGTTTTGCAGTCCACAACTTAACTCATTGCACCACCGTAAACGCACACACGATTCGGCACAATGCACAATGCAGAATGCACAATGCGAAAATGAACAATATGGCATCGAAATTGCGCTTATAATCAATGTTTTTTCGATTTACGGGGGCGGAAGGGGGCGTGGCCAAAATCCAAAATAAACTTGATCAGCGTGCAATAATAACACATATTGTCACCCTTCTACTCTATGAGTAGCGGGTATTATAACTTTGTTCAAACCGAAAATGTATGTAACAGGCAGAAGGAGACACCTCCGACTCCATAAAGTATATATATTCTGGCTCAGGATCAACAGCCGAGTCGATATAGCCATGTCCGCCTGTCAGTCTGTTCGTCTGTCTGTCCGTGTGAAAATCTAGATCTCAGCTATTATAAGAGCTAGGACTACCAAATTTGGTGTATTTGTACCTGTTCCGCAAATAATTATACCCGCTACTTTTAGAGTAGAAGGGTATTATAACTTTGATTAAACCGAAAATGTATGTAACAGGCAGAAGGAGACACCTCCGACCCCATAAAGTATATATATTCTGGCTCAGAATCAACAGCTGAGTCGATATAGTCATGTCCGTCTGTCTGTCCGTGTGAAAATCTAGATCTCAGCTATTATAAGAGCTAGAACTATCAAATTTTGTGACAGTATGTGTTATTATTGCACGATAATCAAGTTTATTTTGGATTTTGGCCACGCACCCTTCCGCCCCTGAAAATCGAAAAAATTGATTTCAAGCGCAATTTTATTGCCGTATTGTTCATTTTCGGTTTATATGATAACTATAGCTAGCCAGATGATCTCTGAAAATTTGGTAACAATCGGATAATAAACACAGAAGTTATTCAGCTTAACGTTTTCCATAGCTGTAAGCAGCGCTGCCGAAGCAGCGCTGCTTGCAGCATTGTGTCGAATAGTGTGTGGGTGTACGGTGGTGAAATGGGTTAAGTTGTGGACTGCAAAACGAACAGAACTATTATGCATTTACGGGTTCGAGTCCCGCCCGCATCAAAAAATTAAATGTTTGCAAAAATATTTTTTTTTTTATTTTAGATTTTGACTTTGCATAAATATGATAGGTCCATAGCCTTTTACGGTTAAAATATGATTGAAGCCGTTTTTTTTTTTGTTCCGCAAAAATGATGTACGAGCAGCTTGGTAGCGGGTATATTACAGTCGAGCACATTCGACTGTAGCTTTCTTACTTGTTTTTGCTGTCGTTTTATGTATTAATGTTTTCTTGTTGCTGTTGTAATTTTTAATGTTGTTGTATTTTGAAGTTGTGTTTTACATACCTCTGCCAAAATAGTGCCGGGAAGTCATTTTTACTATATTAGATAGTAAAATGTTTTCTTGTTTTTTTTCGGGGATTTTCTTTTCTTATGTTTTCTTAACTTTCGTATTCAGATCAGACGTTATTCGTTATAATGCAATTAAATGTCACAATTCACGAACAAAATATCCAAAAAGGTTAAATAAATGGAAAACGGTTAAAGAAATGGAAAATGTAAATGTGCCAGTTAGTTAGACGAGTGAAAAAGTCTTGAGCATAAAAACAGAGAGAGAAAACTTTTCAAAATTAAAAGAAAAGGATATTTTAAAGCAAAAATTATTACAAGCAAGTAAAGAAAGCTACAGTCGAGCACGCCCGACAGTAAGATACCATTCGCCCAGTTTCGAAATAAATTATCACACATTTAATTTCATCAAAAAACGCTGCACAAGTTTATCCGCCACCTATTGTTTAAATTAGATCTATCTCTGAATAGCGCCATCTACATGTAAAAACGGCATAGCTTTACACACGCTACGGCTGAAACGAAGCATCGTGGCGATGACGTCAGGACGCGCAGCACAGGCGCAAGCAGTGGAAGTACGGAAAACGGAAACATGGATAACTTCTGTGTTAATGGTCCGATTGGATTGTAATTGGAATAGATTTGTATTGCAAATATTTATGTTCATACCAAAGTAGAAGGCTGTCACTTCAATACTTCTCCTGATAATCGGAAATGATCGATTTGCGTGGGCGGTGGGCGTGGCATCAAAAATTCAAAATAAACTCGATCTACCTATGGTATACAGGAACCTTCATGTAAAATATGGTGTCTCAGCTTTTGTAATAGCTGAGATCTAGACGTTTAAACGGACAGACAGACGGACATGGCTCAATCGACTCAGCTAGTGATCCTGAGACAGAATATATATACTTTGTGGGGTCTGCCACGCCTCCTTCTGTGTGTTACATACATTTGCACAAACTTAGTATACCATTTTCAATGGTCGAATGGTATAAAAAGGAAGAATTGCACATCACCTGATTTTGCTTGAATTTTGCTAATCAATATACCTTTTCGAGGCAGCGTGAGATCAATACAGCGGCACGTACATTCACACACATTTACACATATACATATATGTATATATATATATATATATATATATATATATATATATATTTTGTATATATATCGGGTGTAGGTGTATGCATGTAACAGCTCAGTTCTTGAATTTTGAATTTGTCGATAATGTGTTAGGGGCACTCATGCTATGAAGTTTTCACGTTGCGTCTGCGACATGTTCCATAAATTCGAACATTGTTTGGCTTAGGCTCACCCGCAGACCACATGCATTCCGATCCGAAAGTGAAGTGAGTGAAGTAGAAGAAGCTGCAGTCGTATCAATGCTTGTTTCGCATCGGATCGAAGGATGGATCTGTTGTGGTTCGCTTCTCAATGGAGTCCTAGACTGTGGTTTGCTACTTGATGGAATGCTAGGATCGCATCGCATCGGAAAACGGATTTGTCGTGGCTTGCATTTCAATGGAGTGCTTCAAAACTGTTGTAGCTCAATTGAGAGCGATGATCTGGGTATGCATACTGCAATGGGAACATTAGTTGATCGTTCTGGTGCAAAAGGACTTACATCTGGCACTATTAGCTGTACGTAAATAAACATATGTAACTTATTTGCTTTTTATTAAATATTTTGTTCATACCGGCTTGGCTTGTATTTGCATTTTCGATCGATGAAGCATCTTTCTTTCGTTTAATGATTTATTGGCCTTTTTTGGCGGCGGCTATGCAAAAGAAATTGTACTATTCAGGTATCTGTTTTATGTATTAATCTGGTAACACTTACAGTATCTGACGAGAATCCTTCGACTCCGGGTCGCTTTAAAAACACTGTTGAAAACCAATTGCGCATCCACACTAAATCGACCAAATCTACATGCAGGCTTTACATTTTTCTTAAATGTTCTATGAAAAACAATCAGTAATGCTTACTTAGCCGTTTTCTCGTCAAACTGATTTAACATTCCTTTCTTTAACAAGTAAAGAAAGCTACAGTCGAGAATGCTCGACTGTAATATACCCGCTACCCAACTGCTCTTACATCATTTATTTGCGGAACAAAAAAAGTGGCTACAATCATATTTTGACCGTAAAAGGCTATGGAGTTACAATATTTATGCAAAGTCAAAATCTAAAATAAAAAAAAAAACATTTTTGCACACATTTAAATGTAAATTGATGCGGGCTCCGACCCTGAGGGGTCGGAGGTGTCTCCTTCTGCCTGTTACATACATTTTCGGTTTGAACAAAGTTATAATACCCTTCTACTCTATGAGTAGCGGGTATAGGCCATCGGGGTTTTCAGTGATAATCTCAATTCGTGTGTATAGAATGCGTTCGAATTGCTTTCCCACAATGTCCAGCAGGCATAGTGGGCGGAAACTGCCTGTAGCATTAGTTGGTGCCTTTCTTTTCGGCAACAATACCAGCCTCATGTTCTTAGAGCGCGATAGAAAGACACCATCTATCAGACACTGTTGGATGGTGTCCCTGACGCCTGGGATGCCATCGAGACCTGGGGCTTTGTTGGGCTTAATTCTCTTTGCCGCTTCGATGACCTCACATGCAGTGACACACGGGAAATCGGGGACAGGGATTTCTTGTGCGGGTTGCCACAGAGTATCCTGATCTGGGAATAGCTCCTCCACGATGCTTGATAATAGAGCCGGGTCCTGTGGAGTGCCTCCTTCAGCGGCTTTCAGTTTATTACTAACCATTTTGTAGGCGGTACCCCACGGATCATCGTCTACACTCGCCAGCAACTCTTTAAAACCATTTGCTTTAGCAGCAGCAATGTCATTTCTAAGCTCCGCACGTTTCGATCTGTACATCTCATGTAATTATGAGTGCTGAGATGTCCTCTGACTCGTTGCACCTGCCTCCTTGCCCTGAAGGGCATAGTTAGGGCATGATCGTTCAGCGTTACGTCCTCCTGAACCATCCATTTAGCAGTGGGGGCTAGACTTCTGTTGACAAAGGTGACATCGATGAATGATGTCTGTCCGTGTGAAAATCTAGATCTCAGCTATTATAAGAGCTAGGACTACCAAATTTGGTGTATTTGTACCTGTTCCGCAAATAATTATACCCGCTACTTTTAGAGTAGAAGGGTATTATAACTTTGATTAAACCGAAAATGTATGTAACAGGCAGAAGGAGACACCTCCGACCCCATAAAGTATATATATTCTGGCTCAGAATCAACAGCTGAGTCGATATAGTCATGTCCGTCTGTCTGTCCGTGTGAAAATCTAGATCTCAGCTATTATAAGAGCTAGAACTATCAAATTTTGTGACAGTATGTGTTATTATTGCACGATAATCAAGTTTATTTTGGATTTTGGCCACGCACCCTTCCGCCCCTGAAAATCGAAAAAAATTGATTTCAAGCGCAATTTTATTGCCGTATTGTTCATTTTCGGTTTATATGATAACTATAGCTAGCCAGATGATCTCTGAAAATTTGGTAACAATCGGATAATAAACACAGAAGTTATTCAGCTTAACGTTTTCCATAGCTGTAAGCAGCGCTGCCGGCAGCGCTGCTTGCAGCATTGTGTCGAATAGTGTGTGGGTGTACGGTGGTGAAATGGGTTAAGTTGTGGACTGCAAAACGAACAGAACTATTATGCATTTACGGGTTCGAGTCCCGCCCGCATCAAAAATTAAATGTTTGCAAAAATATTTTTTTTTTTATTTTAGATTTTGACTTTGCATAAATATGATAGGTCCATAGCCTTTTACGGTTAAAATATGATTGAAGCCGTTTTTTTTTTGTTCCGCAAAAATGATGTACGAGCAGCTTGGTAGCGGGTATATTACAGTCGAGCACATTCGACTGTAGCTTTCTTACTTGTTTTTGCTGTCGTTTTATGTATTAATGTTTTCTTGTTGCTGTTGTAATTTTTAATGTTGTTGTATTTTGAAGTTGTGTTTTACATACCTCTGCCAAAATAGTGCCGGGAAGTCATTTTTACTATATTAGATAGTAAAATGTTTTCTTGTTTTTTTTTCGGGGATTTTCTTTTCTTATGTTTTCTTAACTTTCGTATTCAGATCAGACGTTATTCGTTATAATGCAATTAAATGTCACAATTCACGAACAAAATATCCAAAAAGGTTAAATAAATGGAAAAACGGTTAAAGAAATGGAAAATGTAAATGTGCCAGTTAGTTAGACGAGTGAAAAAGTCTTGAGCATAAAAACAGAGAGAGAAAACTTTTCAAAATTAAAAAGAAAAGGATATTTTAAAGCAAAAATTATTACAAGCAAGTAAAGAAAGCTACAGTCGAGCACGCCCGACAGTAAGATACCATTCGCTCAGTTTCGAAACAAATTATCACACATTTAATTCCATCAAAAAAACGCTGCACAAGTTTATCCGCCACCTATTGTTTAAATTAGATCTATTTTTGAATAGCGCCATCTACATGTAAAAACGGCATAGCTTTACACACGCTACGGCTGAAACGAAGCATCGTAACGATGACGTCACGACGCGCAGCACAGGCGCAAGCAGTGGAAGTACGGAAAACGGAAACATGGATAACTTCTGTGTTAATGGTCCGATTGGATTGTAATTGGAATAGATTTGTATTGCAAATATTTATGTTCATACCAAAGTAGAAGGCTGTCACTTCAATACTTCTCCTGATAATCGGAAATGATCGATTTGCGTGGGCGGTGGGCGTGGCATCAAAAATTCAAAATAAACTCGATCTACCTATGGTATACAGGAACCTTCATGTAAAATATGGTGTCTCAGCTTTTGTAATAGCTGAGATCTAGACGTTTAAACGGACAGACAGACGGACATGGCTCAATCGACTCAGCTAGTGATCCTGAGACAGAATATATATACTTTGTGGGGTCTGCCACGCCTCCTTCTGTGTGTTACATACATTTGCACAAACTTAGTATACCATTTTCAATGGTCGAATGGTATAAAAGGAAGAATTGCACATCACCTGATTTTGCTTGAATTTTGCTAATCAATATACCTTTTCGAGGCAGCGTGAGATCAATACAGCGGCACGTACATTCACACACATTTACACATATACATATATGTATATATATATATATATATATATATATATATATATATATTATATATATCGGGTGTAGGTGTATGCATGTAACAGCTCAGTTCTTGAATTTTGAATTTGTCGATAATGTGTTAGGGGCACTCATGCTATGAAGTTTTCACGTTGCGTCTGCGACATGTTCCATAAATTCGAACATTGTTTGGCTTAGGCTCACCCGCAGACCACATGCATTCCGATCCGAAAGTGAAGTGAGTGAAGTAGAAGAAGCTGCAGTCGTATCAATGCTTGTTTCGCATCGGATCGAAGGATGGATCTGTTGTGGTTCGCTTCTCAATGGAGTCCTAGACTGTGGTTTGCTACTTGATGGAATGCTAGGATCGCATCGCATCGGAAAACGGATTTGTCGTGGCTTGCATTTCAATGGAGTGCTTCAAAACTGTTGTAGCTCAATTGAGAGCGATGATCTGGGTATGCATACTGCAATGGGAACATTAGTTGATCGTTCTGGTGCAAAAGGACTTACATCTGGCACTATTAGCTGTACGTAAATAAACATATGTAACTTATTTGCTTTTTATTAAATATTTTGTTCATACCGGCTTGGCTTGTATTTGCATTTTCGATCGATGAAGCATCTTTCTTTCGTTTAATGATTTATTGGCCTTTTTTGGCGGCGGCTATGCAAAAGAAATTGTACTATTCAGGTATCTGTTTTATGTATTAATCTGGTAACACTTACAGTATCTGACGAGAATCCTTCGACTCCGGGTCGCTTTAAAACACTGTTGAAAACCAATTGCGCATCCACACTAAATCGACCAAATCTACATGCAGGCTTTACATTTTTCTTAAATGTTCTATGAAAAACAATCAGTAATGCTTACTTAGCCGTTTTCTCGTCAAACTGATTTAACATTCCTTTCTTTAACAAGTAAGAAAGCTACAGTCGAGAATGCTCGACTGTAATATACCCGCTACCCAACTGCTCTTACATCATTTATTTGCGGAACAAAAAAAGTGGCTACAATCATATTTTGACCGTAAAAGGCTATGGAGTTACAATATTTATGCAAAGTCAAAATCTAAAATAAAAAAAAAAACATTTTTGCACACATTTAAATGTAAATTGATGCGGGCTCCGACCCTGAGGGGTCGGAGGTGTCTCCTTCTGCCTGTTACATACATTTTCGGTTTGAACAAAGTTATAATACCCTTCTACTCTATGAGTAGCGGGTATAGGCCATCGGGGTTTTCAGTGATAATCTCAATTCGTGTGTATAGAATGCGTTCGAATTGCTTTCCCACAATGTCCAGCAGGCATAGTGGGCGGAAACTGCCTGTAGCATTAGTTGGTGCCTTTCTTTTCGGCAACAATACCAGCCTCATGTTCTTAGAGCGCGATAGAAAGACACCATCTATCAGACACTGTTGGATGGTGTCCCTGACGCCTGGGATGCCATCGAGACCTGGGGCTTTGTTGGGCTTAATTCTCTTTGCCGCTTCGATGACCTCACATGCAGTGACACACGGGAAATCGGGGACAGGGATTTCTTGTGCGGGTTGCCACAGAGTATCCTGATCTGGGAATAGCTCCTCCACGATGCTTGATAATAGAGCCGGGTCCTGTGGAGTGCCTCCTTCAGCGGCTTTCAGTTTATTACTAACCATTTTGTAGGCGGTACCCCACGGATCATCGTCTACACTCGCCAGCAACTCTTTAAAACCATTTGCTTTAGCAGCAGCAATGTCATTTCTAAGCTCCGCACGTTTCGATCTGTACATCTCATGTAATTATGAGTGCTGAGATGTCCTCTGACTCGTTGCACCTGCCTCCTTGCCCTGAAGGGCATAGTTAGGGCATGATCGTTCAGCGTTACGTCCTCCTGAACCATCCATTTAGCAGTGGGGGCTAGACTTCTGTTGACAAAGGTGACATCGATGAATGATGTACCTCTGTCGTTATTAAACGTCGGCTTGTCACCATCATTCAACAGCACCAGATCCGCTGGTTCATGGCATCAATAACGGCCCGTCCTCTGAGATTGGATATCCGGCTTCCCCATTCGATTGCCCAGGCGTTGAAGTCACCTGCAATGACTACAGGCTTGCGCCCTCTAGCGTGGTGAACTAAGGTATTTAACAGTTCCTCGAAGAGATCTGGACTGTTCGTTGTGTGTGTGTGTGTGCTGTGTTGTTCTGGTTTGCTTTTCTGCCTACATTAATAAGATAAAATATATTTACAATTGATTATTATCGTATCGTACATAAGCTTCATTAATAATATAAGGGGTGTGTGTATGGGTGTGTGCATCGATGTGTGCTGCCTATACAAGCAAAACTCTTCTATTCGCTTTCTGCCCGTTCTCACTTAAGTATTTGGTTACAGTTTCTGATATTTGTGTGTAAGGCACATGACACATTCCTGAATCCGATGTGCGTATATAATATATTAGATATATGCATATAGAGAATATTAAGTTTACATTTACTAATGTATGCGATTTAATAAAAATAGTAGTAGAATAGTATTTATGTAGTTGATATTTGTGCTCGGTATACATTGAATATTTGCTGAAACACAAATCAACCTTTTGTTTTAAGTATTGATTAACCAAGCTGTTGTTGTGGCTGAAATTTACGAGCATATGTAATGCATATGACCAGCAAATGACTTAAATCTCAAGTCGCAATCGCGTGCGATCCATACATATATCCGTTATAAAAAAAAAATAAAAAAAATGGACATAAAATTCGTTTTGGAATTTGCTCGAAAAACTTTTTTTCTCATTCTTATACAAGAGGCGACTGAGGCTGCTTATATAGATCATGAGAGTTTACCGATCGGGGCATTCTGCAGCCACAGATCGTATATGAAGTTGTACAGATTATCGCTAACAGCCACCTGAAAGAGGAGCGTTGTTGAACTGATATGAGTATACGAAAATAAGGTTGGTTTTTATACTGTAGTACGACTTACCTTATAGGGCGTCGGATTAACCGTGCGCTTGTGATCGTTGCGCAGTGTGATATTTGCACCTTTTGCGCACCCGTTCAAGTGTCGGCAATAGCTGACATATTTTGCCTGATTTCCAATAGATCTTGTACAGCGACTCGACATGCGAGAGAATGACATAGGCGCGCTTGGACTCCTGGAAGGGATGGGGACACAACACCTTTTGGCCCACAGCTGGCGGATGCTCCGAATCCTTTTGCAGTAGATCAATGAGAGCATGTCCATCGGCGCTTTGATATGCATTCTTATTGCCCGGTATTGTCACCTTTTTTACCTTTTCAGCTTAATGCGTGCCTGGCAATTGATCTCGACCAGCTTGTAGACACAGCCCAGGGCAGGCTCACGCTGGCAGGTGACTATAGTGAGTTTATAAATATCAAATTTTTTATTAAATTTTATATATTTTGTAATCTATTGTACATGCTACTCACCCAGATGCGGGCCTATGCCGATCTTGTGTCCCTGCTCGTTCAGGCGGAGTATGGTATCCTCGTTGATGTCATTTGAGGCGACAATGGTCAGCTTGTTCAACCAAGGCACCTTGAAACGTTCAGCCACCTTTTCGAATGCCTCACGCGCCAGACACGACAGATAGGCCAAGCCGCCGGAATCGATGCGTATGCCCAGTGCATGGTAGCCCAGATCATTCAATGCCAATGCGACGGCGTTGAAGTTCAGTAATCCACTCCTGAGCAGACAAAGCAACCGAGATAGAAGAGAAAGAGAGAGAGAGAGAAAGAGAGCAAAGTGAGCGTGCATTAAAACAAGGTGTAAGAAAACACAGCTAAAGGTGCAACTTAGGTTTGGTTTTCAAATTAATTCAATTCGATTCAATTCAATGCAAATTGCTTTGCTCTACTCTATGGAACTACACTCTAAATGGGCGGTGTTCTCTTCAAGAAAATAAATGGGCGTGGCCATGTGCAATAATGCAAAGTTGAGCCAAGATAAATAATTATATTGTTTGCCAGGTGTTCGCTATGTGTGTGTGTGTGTGTGTTCTACGACTTGTTTTGAAAATTGTTCTCTTATTCTTTTTTTTTATACCATTCAACCATTGAAAATGGTCAAAAATACATATATATATACTATATATATACTATATGTATACTATATATATATATATAGTATATATAATATAATATATATATATATATATATATATATATATTATATGTGTACTAAGTTTGTCCAAATGTATGTAACAGGCAGAAGGAGTCGTGACAGCCCCACAAAGTATATATATTCTGACTCAGGATCACTAGCTGAGTCGATTGAGTCATGTCCGTCTGTCTGTCCGTCTGTCCGTTTGAACGTCTAGATCTCAGCTATTACAAAAGCTAGAGACACCATATTTCACATGAAGTTTCCTGTATACCATAGGTAGATCGAGTTTATTTTCAATTTTTGATGCCACGCCCACCGCCCACGCAAATCGATAATTTTCGATTATCAGGAGAAGTATTAAAGTTACAGCTTTCTGTTGGTATGAACATTGGTATTTATTTATTTAATTTAATTTAAAGTCAACTAATATCAGTCGACGTAAAAGTTACAGAGAAGCAGAAATAAAATTTATGTATAAAGAAAAACGACCTAACAAAAGCAGTTTTGATTAAAGCTAAGAAAATTAATTTTATGCATACATTTTAAAATTTTAATTTTTTAAGAAATTTTAAAACGGAAAATAAAATATTTTAATTATAAAATTTAATATATTATAATTTAATTTAATTCCGGGGAAAAAACAAAAATTCTAGCCGATCAAACATTTGTTGCAATGGATTGGGGAAAACCCAGAAAAACCCAATCAGATCAGAAAAGTTAATATTAGTTATTAGTATGAAGTGTTAATGACTTAAGATTTGCAATTTTTATATTAGAAAGAGAGGACTCTAAGTTGAAAAGTCTAAAAAGTTTATTATATTGATCGCAGAGAAGACGGAAAGGGTGATGCAAGCTATAATTACTAGAATAAAAGTCTAATGACAATCGCTGAAAATTACGGGTAACTCTAGAAGGAACACTAAAGTTAAGTTGCCTGAGTAAGGAAGGGGAATCGACCTCAAATCTTATAAGTTTTATGATAAACAACACACTTAACATAATACGACGGTTAGGTAAAAAAGGAAGGCTAATTAAAAGCCGATTATGATAAGGTGGTAAATCTACTCCTGGAACCCAGTTGAAACTACGTAAACCAAAAGGAAGAAACTGCTTTTGAACAGACTCAATTCTGTCTTGATAAATTTGGTACTGCGGGGACCACACGGAAGAACCATATTCAAGAATTGGACGTACAAGAGAAGTAAAAAGTAACTTGGTTGTAAAGGGATCATTAAATTCTTTGCCTTATCTTTTAATGAAACCAAGTACACGAAAAGCCTTGTTAACAATGTGTGTAACGTGTCCATCAAATTTCAATTTCTGATCAAAGAGAATACCTAGATCATTTACTTCAGATATTCTTAAAAGTTGAGTCAAATTAAAGGAGTAGTTCATGACGTGATGGTTTCCTCTGTAAAATTACATAACTTTACAATTACAACAATTAAGATGTAGCAGGTTATGACTACACCAGGCAAAAAACTTGTCAAGATCCATTAGAAGAAAGTTTAAAGTTTTGTCATTATACGTCAGACAAAGTTTCACGTCATCAGCGTACATAAGGATAGATGATTGTGTTAGTACAGAAGGTAGGTCATTAATAAAAAGGTTAAAAAGTAGAGGGCCAAGATGACTACCCTGAGGAACCCCAGATGTCACAAATATAAGCTTAGATTGGCAAGAGAGGTATGAACAAAAATAATTGAAATATAAATCTATTCCCCAATTTACAATCCAATGGGACGATAAACACAGAAGGTTTGCATGTTTCCATTTTCCATACTTCCACTGCTTGCGGCTGTGCTGCGCGTCGTGACGTCATCGTCACAAGGCTTCGTTTTAGCCGTAGCGGGTGTAATGCCGTTTTCACATGTAGATGGCGCTATTCAGAGATAGATCTAATTCAAATAATAGGTGGCGGATAAACTTGTGCAGAGTTTTTTGATGGAATTAAATGTGTGATAATTTATTTCGAAACTGGGCGAATGGTATTTTACTGTCGGGCGTGCTCGACTGTAGCTTTCTTTACTTGTTTTTTTTTTTTAAATTCTGATTCTTTTTAAATCGAGTACTCGGGGCGTTCTCTTTTTGTTCTGGAGACTCAAATCTTCAATTACTGAAAAATTACATGCAGAATAGATAGATGCAGAATAGATAGATATTTTTAGGGATATATACGATATAAGTATACAAATATTCTTATAAAAAAAACACACACAAGAAATACAAACCAAACAAAGGGACAAAAATAATTTCGATAAATCGAAAAAAAAACAAGTAAAGAAATTTACAGTCGAGCGCGCCCGACAGTCAGATACCATTCGCCCAGTTTCGAAACATATTATCACACATTTTATGCCATCAAAAAAACGCTGCACAATTCTTTCCGCCACCTATTGTTTAAATTAGATATATTTTTGAATAGCGCCATCTACATGTGAAAACGGCATAGCTTTACACACGCTACGGCTGAAACGAAGCATCGTAACGATGACGTCACGACGCGCAGCACAGGCGCAAGCAGTGGAAGTACGGAAAACGGAAACATGGATAACGTCTGTGTTAATGGTCCGATTGGATTGTAATTTAGGGAATAGATTTATATTGAAAATATTTATGTTCATACCAAAGCAGAAAGCTGTAACTTCAATACTTCTCCTGATAATCGGAAATGATCGATTTGCGTGGACGGTGGGCGAAGGGCGTGGCATCAAAAATTCAAAATAAACTCGATCTACCTATGGTATACAGGAACCTTCATGTAAAATATGGTGTCTCTATTCTTTGTAATAGCTGAGATCTAGACGTTCAAACGGACAGACGGACATGGCTCAATCGACTCAGCTAGTAATCCTGAGTCAGAATATATATACTTTGTGGGGTCTGCCACGCCTCCTCCTGCATGATACATACATTTACACAAACTTAGTATACCATTTTTGAGCATTTTCAATGGTCGAATAATATAAAAATGAAGAATTGCACATTACCTGATTCTGCTTGAATTTTGCTAATCTATATACCTTTTCGAGCCAGCGTGAGACCAATACAGCGGCACATACATTCTCACACATTTACACATATACATATATATATATATATATATATATATATGTATATAAATCGGGTGTAGGTGTATGCATGTATCGGCTCAGCTCTTGAATTTTGAATTTGTCGATAATGAATATAATGACTGTGTTAGGGGCACTCATGCTATAAAGTTTTCACGTTGCGTCTGCGACATGTTCCATAAATTCGAACATTGTTTGGCTTAGGCTCACCCGCAGACCACATGCATTCCGATCCGAAAGTGAAGTGAGTGAAGTAGAAGAAGCTGCAGTCGTATCAATGTTTGCTTCTCATCGGATCGAAGGATGGATCTGTTGTGGTTCGTTTCTCAATGGAGTCCTAGACTGTGGTTTGCTACTTGATGGAATGCTAGGATCGCATCGCATCGGAAAACGGATTTGTCGTGGCTTGCATTTCAATGGAGTGCTTTAAAACTGTTGTAGCTCAATTGAGAGCGATGATCTGGGTATGCATACTGCAATGGGAACATTAGTTGATCGTTCTGGTGCAAAAGGACTTACATCTGGCACTGTTAGCTGTACGTAAATAAACATATGTAATTTATTTGCTTTTTATTAAATAATTTGTTCATACCGGCATGGCTTGTATTTGAATTTTCAATCGATGAAGCATCTTTCTTTCGTTTAATGATTTATTGGCCTTTTTTGGCGGCGGCTATGCAAAAGAAATTGTACTATTCAGGTATCTGTTTTATGTATTAATCTGGTAACACTTACAGTATCCGACGAGAATCCTTCGACTCCGGGTCGCTTTAAAACACTGTTAAAAACCAATTGCGCATCCACACTAAATCGACCAAACCTTTCTACACGCAGGCTTTACAATTTTCTTAAATGTTCTATGAAAAACAATCAGTATTGCGTACTTAGCCGTTCTCTCGTCAAACTGATTTGACATTTCTTTCTTTAACAAGTAAGAAAGCTACAGTCGCGATTGCTCGAGTGTAATATACCCGTTACCCAGCAGCTCATTCATCATTTATTTGCAGAACAAAAAAAAAACGGCTACAATCATATTTTGACCGTAAAAGGCTATGGACTTATAATATTTATGCAAAGTCAAAATCTAAAAAAAAAAAAACATTTTTGCACACATTTAATTTTTGATGCGGGCGGGACTCGAACTTGTAAATGCATAACAGTACTGTTCGTTTTGCAGTGCACAACTTAGCCCATTTCACCACCGTACACGAACACACGAATCGCCACAATGCTGCAAGCAGCGCTGCCGGCAGCGCTGCTTACAGCTATGGAAAACGGTAAGCTGAATAACTTCTGTGTTTATTATCCGATTGTTACCAAATTTTCAGAGATCATCTAGCTAGCTATAGTTATCATGTAAACCGAAAATGAACAATATGGCATCTGCGCTTGTAATCAATGTTTTTTCGATTTACATGGGCGGAAGGGGGCGTGGCCAAAATCCAAAATAAACTTGATCAGCGTGCAATAATAACACATATTGTTACCAAAATTGGTAGTCCTAGCTCTTATAATTGCTGAGATCTAGATTTTCACACGGACAGACAGACGGACAGACGGACATGGCTATATCGACTCGGCTGTTGATCCTGAGCCAGAATATATATACTTTATGGGGTCGGAGGTGTCTCCTTCTGCCTGTTACATACATTTTCGGTTTGAACAAAGTTATAATACCCTTCTACTCTATGAGTAGCGGGTATAAAAACATGTAAGAAAGCTACAGTCGAGTGTGCTCGACTGTAATATACCCGCTACCCAGCTGCTCGTAAAATATAAAATAAAAAAAAAAAAACATTTTTGCACACATTTAATTTTTGATGCGGGCGGGACTCGAACCCGTAAATGCATAATAGTCCTGTTCGTTTTGCAGTCCACAACTTAACCCATTTCACCACCGTACACGCACACACGATTCGGCACAATGCTGCAAGCAGCGCTGCCGGCAGCGCTGCTTACAGCTATGGAAAACGGTAAGCTGAATAACTTCTGTGTTTATTATCCGATTGTTACCAAATTTTCAGAGATCATCTAGCTAGCTATAGTTATCATGTAAACCGAAAATGAACAATATGGCATCTGCGCTTGTAATCAAGGTTTTTTCGATTTACGGGGGCGGAAGGGGGCGTGGCCATAATCCAAAATGAACTTGATCAGCGTGCAATAATAACACATATTGTCACCAAATTTGGTAGTCCTAGCTCTTATAATAGCTGAGATCTAGATTTTCACACGGACAGACAGACGGACAGACGGACATGGCTATATCGACTCGGCTGTTGATCCTGAGCCAGAATATATATACTTTATGGGGTCGGAG
This sequence comes from Zaprionus ghesquierei, assembly GCA_018904095.1. Lineage (NCBI taxonomy): Eukaryota > Metazoa > Arthropoda > Insecta > Diptera > Drosophilidae > Zaprionus > Zaprionus ghesquierei. The sequence continues at coordinate 110,546 of JAEIGP010000252.1, read as the reverse complement.
GTGTCTCCTTCTGCCTGTTACATACATTTTCGGTTTGAACAAAGTTATAATACCCTTCTACTCTATGAGTAGCGGGTATAAAAAATAATTTTTTGCCCCAATTTAATTTTTGATGCGGGTGGGACTCGAACCCATAAATGCATAATAGTTCTGTTCGTTATGCAGTCCACAACTTAACCCATTTCACCACCGTACACGCACACACTTTTCGGCACAAAGCTGCAAGCAGCGCTGCCGGCAAAAAGAGAAAAAAGTATTGTTATCGTATAACTTTTATTCAGGTACCAAAAAAAAACCAAGATTTATCACTTAAACAGTAAAAATATTAATTCTACCTGTTAAAGACTATAAATCGAATACGTGCATGTAAAAAACGATATGTGCCCTTTTAATACCTCTGTGTTATTATTGCACGCTGATCAAGTTTGAATTGGATTTTGGCCACGCCCCCTTCCGCCCCCGCAAATCGAAAAAAAATGATTACAAGCGCAATTTTGATGCCATATTGTTTATTTTCGGACTGTTATATACCCGCTACCCAGCTGCTCGTACATCAACATTATTTGCGGAACAATAAAGAACGGCTAAAATCATATTTTCACCGTAAAAGGCCACGGACTTACAAGATTTATGCAATGTCAAAATGTAAAAAAAAAAAAAATTTTGCACACATTTAATTTTTGATGCGGGTGGGACTCGAATCCGTAAATGCATAATAGTTATGTTCGTTGTGCAGTCCACAACTTAACCTACCATTTCACCACCGTACACGCACACACTATTTGGCACAATGGTGCAAGCAGCGCTGCCGGCAAAAGGAGTAAAAAGTATTGAAAACGTATATAATTCAGGTACCAAAAAAAATCCAAGATTTATCACTTAAACAGTAAAAATAATAATTCTACCTGTTGAGGACTATAAATCGTATACGTGCATGTAAAAAACGATATGTGCCCTTTTAATACCTCCTTATAAACTTGAATGGAAAGTGTTCTAGACCACTCTAACTTTTAATACATTTTTTTAAAAAATCAACCGATAGGATGTATCGGTCTGTACCGGCTCGTTCCGACTTATTTACGGCGGGCAGCAATAAGAAACGTGTATACAAAGTTTCATGAAGGTAGCTCAAAAAGGGAGGCAAACACTTTTCTTTGCAAAAAATAAGAAAAGCTCGATCTCCCCCACCATGACACGCATGCATGCGGAATCGAACCTTAAGGTCCACCACTTCTCCAATCGGTCATTAAGACATTACGCAAAAGTCATTAACCAATAAAAGAAATTACAAATAGGCACAAGAAGATTTGAGAAAATTGCCAGAGGAAAAAAACACTGAAAACTAAATTAGTTGAGCAGTGAACAATATGCCATCAAAATGCGCTTGTAATCAATGTTTTTTCGATTTACATGGGCGGAAGGGGGTATGGCCAAAATCCAAAATAAACTTGATCAGCGTGCAATAATAACACATATTGTTACCAAATTTGGTAGTCCTAGCTCTTATAATTGCTGAGATCTAGATTTTCACACGGACAGACAGACGGACAGACGCACAGACAGACAGACGGACAGACGGGCATGGCTATATCGACTCGGCTGTTGATCCTGAGCCAGAATATATATAATTTATGGGGTCGGAGGTGTCTCCTTCTGCCTGTTACATACATTTTCGGTTTGAGCAAAGTTCTAATACCCTTCTACTCCATGAGTAGCGGGTATAATAAAAGCTGAATATTATGTAACCTCCGACCCCATAAAGTATGTATATTCTGGCTCAGGATCAACAGTCGAGTCGATATAGCCATGTCTGTCTGTCCGTCTGTCCGTCTGTCTGTCCGTGTGAAAATCTAGATCTCAGCTATTATAAGAGCTAGGACAACCAAATTTGGTGACAATATGTGTTATTATTGCACGCTGATCAAGTTTATTTTGGATTTTGGCCACGCCTCCTTCCGCCCCCGCAAATCGAAAAAACATTGATAACAAGTGTAATTTTGATGTCATATTGTTTATTTTCGGTTAACATGATATCTATCGCTAGCCAGATGATCTCTGAAAATTTGGTAACAATCGGATAATAAACACAGAAGTTATTCAGCTTAACGTTTTCCATAGCTGTAAGCAGCGCTGCCGGCAGCGCTGCTTGCAACATTGTGCCGAATCGTGTGTGCGTGTACGGTGGTGAAATGGGTTAGGTTGTTGGCTGCAAAACGAAAAGTACTATTATGCATTTACGGGTTCGAGTCCCGCCCGCATCAAAAATTAAATGTGTGCAAAAATGTTTTTTTTTTTATTTTCGATTTTGACTTTGCATAAATATTGTAAGTCCATAGCCTTTTACGGTCAAAATATGAGTGTAGCCGTTTTTTTTTATTCCGCAAATAAATGATGTACGAGCAGCTGGGTAGCGGGTATATTACAGTCGAGCACACTCGAATGTAGCTTTCTTACTTGTTAAATTTAACATATGTTTTCAAATTAAATTAATTTTATTTAAAATAAACAAACATAATCCATACAGCTGAGCAGAGCAGCAACAAATTAAATAAAGGTAGATTGTCGTTAAGCGTTTTTGAGCTGTTTGCAAACAAACTGGAAGTCAACAAGTTTCATGTTCATATAGCTGTATGTATTGTCAATAATAGTATGAATGCCTAATCCTTCCAAGCTTCTTGTTGCTCTTTCTGAATTTCGCACAGAAGCGCAGTCACTCGAAATCTGTCTTGATTTAGGCATTCCTTTGGTAGGTCGGATATAATTTTGTCCCAAAATAAATACATATCTAAATTCTCAAGTTTTGGGTGTTCTAGGGACATTTCCGAATTGCCATTGCCGATTTCTGTAGGGACGGGCTTCTTTGGTAAAACAGATGCATCAACCGTATTAAGACGATTTCTCTGAAAGAAAGAGGTAGCGATTTAAATTCCAACTTATTTTTATGCTCTTCGTTTATTACTCCTTCATTGGATCGTGGGTAATGTTCCATTGTATTATGCCTTTTTAGAGTAACAAGTTATCTATAGGTTCGTGGGCAAAATGGTCATTGCAAAAGCTCCATCGTTCAGGATCCTTTTTTAAAATTTCCAAATAATATATATCGCTTATATTTTTTGTAATATTGATGTATCTACTTAAAAAGTAATTTACATAAAAATGTATTCAAAGTTTGAACAAACTAAATCAAAGGCAAACTTCTAATGGGCTGTCAACTTAACTGAATATTTACCTGTGAATGGCAAAATATAACAAGTAAGGAAAGCTACAGTCGAGCATGCCCGAAAGTAAGATACAGTTTCGAAACAAATTATCACACATTTAATTCCATCAAAAAAACGCTGCAAAAGTTTATTCGCCGCCTATTGTTTAAATTAGATCTATTTTTGAATAGCGCCATCTACATGTGAAAACTGCATAGCTTAACACACGCTACGGCTGAAACGAAGCATCGTGACGATGACGTCCCGACGCGCAGCACAGGCGCAAGCAGTGGAATTACGGAAAACGGAAACATGGATAACTCCTGTGTTTATGGTCCGATTGGATTGTAATTTAGGGAATAGATTTATATTGCAAATATTTATGTTCATACCAAAGCAGAAAGCTGTAACTTCAATACTTCTCCTGATAATCGGAAATGATCGATTTGCGTGGACGGTGGGCGAAGGGCGTGGCATCAAAAATTGAAAATAAACTCGATCTACCTATGGTATACAGGAACCTTCATGTGAAATATGGTGTCTCTAGACTTTGTAATAGCTGAGATCTAGACGTTCAAACGGACAGACAGACGGACATGACTTAATCGACTCAGCTAGTGATCCTGAGTCAGAATATATATATATACTTTGTGGGGTCTTCCACACCTCCTTCTGCCTGTTACATACATTTGCACAAACTTAGTATACCATTTTTGACCATTTTCAATGGTCGAATTGTATAAAAAGAGGAAGAATCAGTTTCACTGCGCGGCAATTCAAAATTAATTTTTAATAACTATTTAACGAATCGAAATTATCCCAGAATTCCAGATTAAAACAATTTACTATTTATTGAAGCGCTTATTTAATAAACGTGTACAAGGGGTGTGTGTTCTGCTTTGCTTTTTGGCTTACATTAATAAGATAAAACATATTTACAATTGATTATTATCGTATCGTACATAAGCATCATTAATAATATAAGGGGTGTTTTCTTTTTGTGACGCTTTACGGTAGGAAAATAAAAATTTCTAAAGGAACCACCTACCGTCCGTAGGTGGTATGCCCGATTTATAACTCTCCAAGTAGAGTTATGGCTACGTAATAAAACAAATACCTCCGTATGCTCTTCAGTCCTTTGCACGATCACCGGGACTGCCAGTCAAGGGATGACTTCGATGAGCAGGATGTGAGGCCTCTCTCCCTTCCTTAAATGTTGGTCATGAGGCGCCAGTCCTTCCACCCTTTAGTCGCCTTTTACGACAAGTCGGGAACACTGAGTATTCTCCTCCCGCCACCACACGGGAAACACGTTTGCTGCTTTAGCCTCCAGCTCTGTTGGCCAACTCGTCAGCTCGGACCAGTTTCATCATAATAGTAATGATCCTATGACCCCCCCCCCATGCATCACTGTTTGCCATCATAGCCGCGAATAGGCCACTTGGGTTGAGCGGATCTCCAGTCAGCGCTCCTAGCTGCTCTCTCTCCTTCGTAAACCTGGAACAATTCATAAGCACATGCTCTGCTGTTTCCACCGCATCGGGACAGTAGAGACATTGTGCTGACACTACGTGGCGGAACCGATGTAGGTAAGCCCGAAAGCAGCCATGGTCCGTGACGAAGGTAAGGTGGTAGTCCAAGCTTTTGTGTTGGCAACTTCTCCATACTGCTAACTCGGAGATGAGCTGGTAGGAACACCTCCCCCGTTGCGACCTTTGCCATCTGCTCTGCCACTCTCCCATCAGCCGCTCGTGCGCCTCTAGGGGGGTGGCGCCTTCGCGAATTTGGCAGAGAGCCCTGATCTCAAGGTCAATTGGCGGCATGCCTGCCAGGGCTAGAGCTGCGTCCTCGGATACCGTCCTGAAGCCTCTAATAAGTCTAAGGGCAATAGACCGCATTACTGTGCGAGCTCCTGCCATGTATAAGTATTTGTTGATGTCGTTGTTCGAGATTGGTGCAGCATATTGCAGTGTTGACTTTGCTACCGCCACTAGAAATTTCCTGGTTGGATTTCTGGGGCCGCCTATGTTAGGCATAAGCCTAGACAGGGCAGCAGCTGTGATTGCTGCCTTCCTGCTTGCGTACATAGCATGATCCTTGTAAGATAGCCGGTGATCCATCAGAACACCCAAATACTTTAAGGACTCTTGACAGGCCACCTGGGTCCCGTTGACCTTAACCAGCATTCTCGCCACCTTTTTCCTACTGCTTAGGAGTAAAGCCTCGGTCTTGTGAGCCGTAATTGTTAAGCCGGCTTTCTCGAGCCAGTCTATGGCCGCAGTTATTGTCGCGTTGCATTTGTTCTAGAGGTCTGCTATAGTTTTGGCGACTGCTGTTATAGCTACGTCGTCCGCAAAGCAATGCTGTTCCGCTCCTAAGGGCTTGTTGATGCCCAGAATCCCATCGTACATGATGTTCTACAGGATCGGTCCAAGCACAGATCCTTGGGGAACACCTGCTGACACATGGTACCTTTTCGGGCCAGCCTCCGTATTGTACCAAAGCACGTGATTCTTGAAATAACTGCCAACGACACTCCTCAAGTACTCCAGGATACCCATTCTGTGCATGGCGCCACCTGGCGGTGTTAAAGGTCCAGCGTGACGATTGCACAGTACTCCTTCGATTCTCCGAGCCATCTATCACCATCGAGGGCGTTCTTGGCAATGTTCCTTACTGTCATGAGGCCGTCCCTGAAGATGTCAGGTCTAGCCAGTGCCACAGCCTTGACCACTGCTCATCAAGGCCAGGAGCTTTATTAAGCTTGATTCGCTTGGCTGCCTCGACAATTTCAAGTTCCGTGACGCACGGGAAATCAGTGGGAGGGGCTACTGTTGCTGGCTGCCATGAAGTGGCCTGCATTGGAAATAGTTCCGCTACAGTACTCGTCAGGGCATCAGGGTCCCATGGTGTTGCCTCTCTCTTCCTTAATTTGTTGGATACGAGCTTATATGCCATACCCCAGGTATCTTTGTCAACGCTATCTAGCAGTTCACTATAGGCATGCGACTTTGCAGCCGATATGCCGTGTTTGAACTGTTAGCGTTTGTTTCTGAACTCCTCCATCGGTTCCGTATAATGGGTGCTACCTCTGCCTCGTTGCGCCTTTCTCCTTGCCCTAAGGCATTTAGCACGTAGTTGATTTAAGGTGGCGCTCCGACAGTATACAGGTGGCTTGCGCTGCGCTTTAGCTCTCCTTGGCATGATAGCGTCGCACGTTGCTGTAAGCTTCTTCATGAGATCAGCCGCTATTGTCTCTGCGTGGCCATTTGAAATTTCCGAGGACTGGATTTGGACTGCTAGCATGTCTTCATCGATCTTTCCGGTGTCCCATGCTTGCCCGACTGTTCTTCTCAGCTGTCTCCAAGACGTAACCACCGGAAAGAGGCTGAAGGAAATTATTGCGGGTCGCTTAGGGTTACAGCGACCATCTAACTAGAGTTGGTGTTAGCCACTAGCCCTCTGCTTGTATATGTTATATCACTAAAAGACGATTCCCTGCCATTATCGAACGTTGGCTTGCGGCCATCGTTCAGCAGTGTCAGTTCTAGCATTTCCATAGCGTCTATTACAGCTTCACCATTCTACTGCCCAGGCATTAAAGGGTTCAGCAATAATCTTCGGGCTGCGCTCTCTCGCCATAAAGTATATATATTCTGGCTCAGGATCAACAGCCGAGTCGATAAAGCCATGTCCGTCTGTCTGTCCGTGTGAAAATCTAGATCTCAGCTATTAAAAGAGCTAGAACTACCAAATTTGCTGACAGTATGTGTTATTATTGCACGCTGATCAAGTTTATTTTGGACTTTGGCCACGCCCCCTTCCACCCCTGTAAATCGAAAAAACATTGATTACAAGCGCATTGATGCCATATTGTTCATTTTCGGTTTACATGATAACTACAGCTAGCCAGATGATCTCTGAAAATTTGGTAACAATCGGATAATAAACACAGAAGTTATGCAGCTTAACGTTTTCCATAGCTGAAAGCAGCGCTGTCAGCAGTGTTGCTTGCAGCATTATGCCGAATAGTGTGTGCGTATACGGTGGTGAAATGGGTTAAGTTGTGGACTGCGAAACGAACAGTACTATTATGCATTTACGGGTTCGAGTCCCGCCCGCATCAAAAATTAAATGTGTGCAAAAATTTTTTTTATTTATTTTAGATTTTGACTTTGCATAAATATTGTAAGTCCATAGCCTTTTACGGTCAAAATATGATTGTAGCCGTTTTTCTTGTTCCGCAAATAAATGATGTACGAGCAGCTGGGTAGCGGGTATATTACAGTCGAGCACACTCGACTGTAGCTTTCTTACTTGTTTTTATATATTTTTATTTTTTATTTAATTGTATGTTTCAGTTATGAGAATAAATAGCAACAACAACACGCATCATGCATTCAGACTTTGTTTGTTGTGCAAGAATTTCCGAATGGTCTTATAATGTAACTTTGGCAAAATTTGCGTAATGGCTTAATGACCGAATGGAGAAGTGGTTGACCTCTTAGGTAATGACTTCAAGGTTCGATTCTGCATGCAAGCGTGTCATGGTGGGGGGGAGATCGAACTTTTCTTATTTTTTTCAAAAAGATAAGTTTTTGCTACCTTCATGAAACTTTGTATACATGTTTCTTATTGCTGCCCGCTGTAAATAAGTCGGAACGAGCCGGTACGGACCAATACATCGTGTAGATGCAATAGAACCTATCGGTGGTTTTTTTTTAAGAACATTTATTAAAAGTAAGAGTGCTCTAGAACACTTTCCATTCAAGTATATAAAGAGGTATTAAAAGGGCACATATCGTTTTTTACATGCACGTATTCGATTTATAGTCCTCAACAGGTAGAATTATTATTTTTACTATTTAAGTGATAAATCTTGGAGTTTTTTGGTACCTAAATAAAAGTTATACGTTTTCAATACTTTTTCTCCTTTTGCCGGCAGCGCTGTTTGGAGCATTGTGCCGAATAGTGTGTGCGTGTACGGTGGTGAAATGGGTTAAGTTGTGGACTGCAAAACGAACAGAACTATTATGCATTTACGGGTTCGAGTCCCGCCAGCATCAAAAATTAAATGTGTGCAAAAATATTTTTTTTTTTATTTTAGATTTTGACTTTGCATAAATATTATAAGTCCATGGCTTTTTACGGTCAAAATATGATTGTAGCCGTTTTTTTTGATCCGCAAATAAATGATGTACGAGCAGCTGGGTAGCGGGTATATTACAGTCGAGCACACTCGAATGTAGCTTTCTTACTTGTTTTAACAAAATTTATTAAAAGTTAGAGTGCTCTAGAACACTTTCCATTCAAGTATATAAAGAGGTATTAAAAGGGCACATATCGTTTTTTACATGCACGTATTCGATTTATAGTCCTCAACAGGTAGAACTATTATTTTTACTGTTTAAGTGATAAATCTTGGAGTCTTTGGTACCTAAATAAAAGTTATACGTTTTCAATACTTTTTACTCCTTTTGCCGGCAGCGCTGCTTGCAGCATTCTGCCGAATAGAGTGTGCGTGTACGATGGTGAAATGGGTTAAGTTGTTGACTGGATAACGAACAGAACTATTATGCATTTACGGGTTCGAGTCCCACCCGCATCAAAAATTAAATGTGTGCAAAAACTTATTTTTAGATCATGGATTTAAAAAAAATACATGGATTATTTTGTTTGTCGAAATGTGCGTAACAGGTAGAAGGAGCAATCTCCGACCCCATAAAGTATATATATATATTCTTGCTCAGGATCCCTAGCCGAGTCGATTAAGCCATGTCTGTCTGTCCGTCTGTCCGTCTGTCCGTCTGTATGAACGCCTATACCTCAGAAACTAAAAAAGCTAGAGCCACCAAATTTGGTGACAACACTTATGTGAATCATACGCTGTAAAATTTTTATTAAAATTTGGGACACGCCTACTTCCACCCCCGAAAATCGATAAACCGTATAGCAGGCGCAATAATAAAGCTAGAGTTTTCAGTTTTGGTGTGAATAATAACTATCACCACTGAAACGATCGAAAAATTTGGTTCCGATCGGATAATGAATATAAAAGTTATTCCACGTTTCATATAGATTTGCACTGCGCCCACTGCAAGCAGGCAAGCAGTGTTTTTTCCAATCAGTGTTTTTTTCCAACTGCTTGGACTGCTTGGCGTCTAACTGAAAATTATATGTGCTGTTTACTATTTTTCTTTGAAAAACACTTTTACCAATAACAGTTTTCTAAATCTGATTTTTTTCATAACCTTGAAAAATCCACCAATCAATCAACACTTGACTGTAGCCGTTCTTACTTGTTATACCCGCTACTCATAGAGTAGAAGGGTATTATAACTTTGTTCAAACCGAAAATGTATGTAACAGGCAGAAGGAGACACCTCCGACCCCATAAAGTATATATATTCTGGCTCAGGATCAACAGCCGAGTCGATATAGCCATGTCCGTCTGTCTGTCCGTGTGAAAATCTAGATCTCAGCTATTAAAAGAGCTAGAACTTCCAAATTTTGTGACAAAATGTGTTATTATTGCACGCTGATCAAGTTTATTTTGGATTTTGGCCACGCCCCCTTTCGCCCCTGTAAATCGAAAAAACATTGATTACAAGCGCATTGATGCCATATTGTTCATTTTCGGTTTACATGATAACTACAGCTAGCCAGATGATCTCTGAAAATTTGGTAACAATCGGATAATAAACAGAGAAGTTATTCAGCTTAACGTTTTCCATAGCTGAAAGCAGCGCTGTCAGCAGTGCTGCTTGCAGCATTATGCCGAATCGTGTGTGCGTGTACGGTGGTGAAATGGGTTAAGTTGTGGACTGCAAAACGAACAGTACTATTATGCATTTACGGGTTCGAGTCCCGCCCGCATCAAAAATTAAATGTGTGCAAAAATATTTTTTTTTATTTTAGATTTTGACTTTGCATAAATATGTTAAGTCCATGGCCTTTTACGGTCAAAATATGATTGTAGCCGTTTTTTTTTGTTCCGGAAAAATTATGTACGAGCAGCTGGGTAGCGTGTATATTACAGTCGAGCACACTCGACTGTAGCTTTCTTACTTGTTTTTATTTTAGATTTTGACTTTGCATAAATATTGTAAGTCCATGGCCTTTTACGGTCAAAATATGATATTAGCCGTTCTTTATTGTTCCGCAAATAATTTTGATGTACGAGCAGCTGGGTAGCGGGTATATTACAGTCGAGCACTCTCGAATGTAGCTTTTTTACTATTTTTTTTTTTATTTTAGATTTTGACTTTGTATAAATATTGTAAGTCAATGGCCTTTTACGGTCAAAATATGATTGTAGCCGTTATTTAGTGTTCCGCAAATAATTTTGATGTATGAGCAGCTGGGTAGCGTGTATTTTACAGTCGAACACACTCGACTGCAGCTTTCTTACTTCTTTCTGTATGCATAAGAAAACTTTTTTTTCTGTCCCACGTTGTGCTTGATTGGGCCAGTTCTTGAGGAGGGTTCATCTGCAGGTCGCCTTTGGTCTTCCTGTTGTTGTTTCCCCACTGCCAGGCCACCTCATCTCGCTAATGCCAGCTATCGCGGCCTGCAATTTCTCCATTTTTACCTCCAGCTGTGCTAATCTTGATGGTTCATTTAGAGCTCTAACGTTCCATTTTCCAATTTGCGTCCGTTTCAAGATACCTTGGATCGTCAACGAGGGGAGCCGCTTATGTTTAGTTCTCTTGTATTGGTTTCTGTAATCGATGATTGTCCAGATGCGACTTATCCCAGAGGTGGGGCTGCCACCTGTCGCCTACAGGGAATGGCGTCCACGGTTATCATTGGTTTTTTGGTGTTATTGTAAGAATAACACGTAGAATAGATGCGATACAGTCTTAATTTTGGCATCATTCATAACTGGTGTTGTTATTGCTGTACGCAGAGAAGCAATGAATGGTGCTTGGTTCTATGTGAGGAGGGTGGGGGATTTTGGGCAAGGGGGGTTGCCGAAAATTCTTTGACAGGCATTGTGCAATTTAGAAAATGCCTTTTATTAAGTAGAGAAGCATTTGTAAGAGGACGATTGAAGGGTCATGTCTCTTGCCATGAGCAGGTTGCGAACCTGAACCTAAGAAACCTAAACAAACTAATATTTTGAAAATTTGCTCGCAGACTATTTAAAACGTATAATTCTTATATCATTCGACCATTGAAAATTATCAAAAATGGTATACTGAGTTTGAGCAAATGTATGTAGCAGGCATAAGAAGGCGTGGCAGACCCTACAAAGTATATATATTCTGACTTAGGATTACTAGCCGAGTCGAGTGAGCCATGTCGGTCCGTCTGTCCGTCACGCGTCCGTGTGAACACAAAAATCTCCGCTATCATAAGAGCTGGAGACACCAAATTTGGTATGAATATTTACAAAGGGTTTCTCCATATCAATTGTGCAAATTCCTTTTTTCTAAATTTGTATATTTTTACCATTTGCTAAAGCCCAGACTTGTATTATTAAATTGTTGCCTATACGTGAAACAGCTAGTTTCAATCTTTAATTTATGACGGTTGTGGGCGTGGAACTTATTATTTGACACAAACTATATCTGCGTCTGACATACAGAAACCTTTATGCTTAATTTTCCATCTCTATCTTTCCAAATATCTGAGATCTTTGCGTTCATACAGACAGACAAACAAAGAGTAAAGTATGTAGAAATAAAAGGAGAAATAAGGCCTAATTTAAAATATCAGAACAAATCTCACAATAACTTGCATAACACTGTCAGAACCCACTTGTTATTGTATTTTATTATAGCATTTTTCATTTTACTGATGATGGCTGCGTAATTGTCGTCAAAATCAAGAAAATGTAGTATATATTTATGTATAAGTCATTAAAAACCCTTCGTCATTTTCTAGCACAAAATTCAAACACAAATTCAGTACGAAATTATTGTGTTTTTGTGGTAAGCGGCAAGTTGCTCAGTGCCTTACGCAAGCCCTTAACAAAATCATTCGACCAATTCCGCCCCCCCTCCCCTCACAACCCCACGCCCCCACCGCCCACCCGCTCAGCAAAGATTGAGGCACCGATCGGCGTGCAGCGTGTAGTACGTGCCACAACGACGACAACGACGAGGTGAAGGCGTTGTACAGGGCCTTACCGTCTCCATCTAGTGGTCCTTCAACACAGAGTCGGAGTTGTATATATGGAACGTCCATATGTTTACTAAATTCCTCATTGATACAATGGACAAGAAGTTGCAGCAACAACAACAGCAGCAGCAGCAGCAACAACATTCCCATTCCCATTCCCACACCCATTCGCATTCCCATTCGTCGCATCCACTTCACGGCAATCAGAAGCAAATAACGCATCCGCAGCAGGCAAAGCTGGTGGCGCTTGAGGGCAAACTGAAAACCTCCACTCCGAATATCACTCAAACTGCGCCGGGCAGCAACAACAATCAAGGCAATCGCAACATGGTGCGCAGCAATGCGCAGGTTGGCAGTCGCCACTCAGCAACCAAGGAGTCCCGCGAGCGCAACAACAACAGCAACAAATACGATGCCAATCTGGGCGTTTTCAATCGCTACTGTATACCGCCAACAGCAGCAACAGCGACGCCGCCCACAGCGAACTCAACGCCAGCAGGAACTGCAACGCCTGCCCAGCCTGTGACGCCGATGCTGTGGCAGGTGCAGCGCGTGAATCATGATCTCACGGACAAGCTGACCCGCATGGCACGTCGCAATACGCTTAAGCTTCGCGAAATGGCCGCGCTGCAGATGCAGGACAAGAACACGGAGGCATTGCAGGAGTTGCAAGCGTCCATTCCAGAGATTAGCAAAATTTTCGATTTGCATTGTCGCATAGGCAGCGGCACCTTTAGCACCGTCCTACTGGGCACCTTGCAACGCGAACGGCAGCTACCAGAGGCGCAACAGCGACGCTTCGCCATCAAGCATCATAATCACACTAATCATCCGGAGCGCATTCTGCGTGAACTGGAGTGTATGTTCCGCATGGGCGGGCAGCACAATGTGATCGGCATCAATTGCTGCATACGCTACAACGACAACGTTGCCTTCGTAATGCCGTTCATGAGTCACGATCGCTTTCACGATATCTATCGCAATCTGACATTGTTGGAGATCAAGGACTATCTGCGTAATCTGTTGATAGCCCTGCGCCATGTACACAAGTTCAATGTCATTCATCGCGATGTAAAACCAAGCAACATACTCTACAATCGACGCACTGCGAAGTTTCTGCTCTGCGATTTTGGGTTGGCGCAACGTCTGGCCGAGGATGGCAGTCTAATACAGGCAAGTGATCTGAGTGGCGCCACTGCGTTGCTGAGGGATATGGACGCAGCGCAACAACAGTTGCTGCAACACGATGGCAACAATCTGCACGCAGAGGCAAATGCAGCGGCGCTGCGTGCGCAAATGGATCCCGATCGACGAGTGCGAGCCGCCGGCGGAGGTACCACAGCGATTGGTGAGTCCACTCCGCAGCAACATCAGCACAGCCTGCTGCTTACAGAGCCCACCAAGAAAGAGCTGGCGGCACAGAAGGCAGACACGCAGCGTCTGATTAATCGCCTGCGCTATTTGAATGCCAATGTGGATCCAAATAACTATGTGGTATCCACAAATACAACGCGCAAGGAGATGCATGCCTCGAGGGCTGGCACTCCTGGCTATCGTCCGCCCGAGGTGCTGCTGCGATATCCGTATCAAACCACCGCCGTGGATGTATGGGCCGCTGGCGTCATAATGCTCTCCATGCTGTCCTCACTGCATCCGTTCTTCAAGGCTCCCAACGATTGCGCTGCGCTTTCAGAGATTATGAATCTCTTTGGAGATTTGCAGGTGCGGAAAACTGCCTTTATGCTGGATCGCCTGGTCCTCATCACTCAGAAGGTGAATGCCCTCGATCTGCGACGTGTCTGCATGCGCTTTCGCTATGCCAACTACTTCCTCTCGCCCGAAATACAGCGACGCCATCGACGCGCCGACGGCAACTGCGAGTTTTGCCATCATTGCGAGCAATCCTCCTTCAATTGCATCTGCAAGCACAGCAGCCATCAGCTGGAGAATTACGAGGATATCGATATGTTTCCGCATCAGGCATACGATCTGCTGAGTCGCTTGCTCGAGGTGAATCCCCAGAAGCGCATCAGCGCGGACGAGGCGCTCAAGCATCCTTTCTTTGCGGAGCATCATCGCATTGTCCCTGGGATCCCACTGCATCAATTGCAGCAGCAGAAGCATCAGCATCAACAGCTGAGTGGCCGCGATTCGTTGCACTCGGCTGGATCACGCACCTTGATGTCATATGTGACCTTTCCTGCGGGCACGCTAGGAGCAGCGGCAGCGGCAGCGCCGTCGGTCGCCCCCTCAACAACGGTACTAGCACAAACGATTGCCCCAGCCGGAGTCGGTGGCGGAGCAACTAATGTATGAGGATGGTCTTCTCCTCTTGCCTTCTCTTTTCCTCGCGTAGAGTCAAAAGTCAGTCACACAGTTTACTCGTTACTTCCTTATACTACCAATACTGCAGACGTCCGTTAGGGGCGCCAGCAAATGTTTCGAGTTGCTAATCGTGAAATTTTATAACGTGCCAAACCCTTAAAATTTACATCAACATAAATAGAGTTTTGATGTTTTGTTCTTTTACAAATTGATTTGTTTTTTCTGTTTTTGAATTTTTCTGTGCGATAAAATCGACTAAAACCCCGTTGGCTTTGGCTTTTATATTACTTGTTAATTTTATTGTTCTCTCGAAATTTTTCTCTCCCGTCCTGTTCGCTCGTCCGTCGCATTTTGTTTACTTATAAATTTTGCATTTGTTGACGGCAAATATTTTTGTTTTCTTGTGCGTCTGAAGGAACATTGGGTCCATGCGGGCACTTGGGGCCTCGGCACCCAAGCGTCCACAAACCGCTTCATGCGGTGCAATGTCCTGACTTATCTCCTACTGATGCCTTCACTAACACTAACACGACTAACACTTTGTTCGCTCGCCTGTCCATCCGTCACCACGTCCCTGCCACTCAAAGCCTCTTTGTAGCGGAATTTAAGGAGGTGCCTGAAAGTAGGAAGTGATTTTTTTTTTATCTTTTGTGGATATCAAGCATGTCTTCGGATAGAAGGTTGAGAGATCGTATAACCAAAGCTGAGCTTTAGGGAAAAGCCATAAAACAATCAGCTGGGCCATGGTTGCAGTTTTTGTACTATTTATACCATTCGACCATTGAAAATGGTCTAAAATGGTATACTAAGTTTGTGCAAATGTATGTAACAGGCAGAAGGAGGCGTGGCAGACCCCATAAAGTATATATATTCTGAGCCATGTCCGTCTGTCTGTCCGTTTGAACGTCTAGATCTCAGTTATCACAAAAGCTAGAGACACCATATTTCACATGAAGGTTCCTGTATACCATAGGTAGATCGAGTTTATTTTCAATTTTTGATGCCACGCCCGCCGCCCACTCAATTCGATAATTTTCGATTATCAGGAGACGTATTGAGCTTACAGCTTTCTGCTTTGGTATGAACATAATTAGCAATATAAATCTATTCCCCAAATTACAATCCCATCGGACGATAAACACAGAAGTTATCCATGTTTCCGTTTTCCGTACTTCCACCGCTTGCGCCTGTGCTACGCGTCGTGACGTCATCGTCACGATGCTTCGTTTCAGTCGTAGCGTGTGTAAAGCTATGCCGTTTTCACATGTAGATGGCGCTATTCAAAAATAGATATAATTTAAACAAGAAAGCTACAGTCGAGTGTGCTCGACTGTAATATACCCGCTACCCAGCTGCTTGTACATCATTTATTTGCGGAACAAAAAAACGGATACAATCATATTTTTACCGTAAAAGGCTATGGACATTTAATATTTATGCAAAGTCAAAATATAAAATAACAAAAAAAAAAAACATTTTTGCACACATTTAATTTTTGATGCGGGCGGGACTCGAACCCGTAAATGCATAATAGTACTGTTCGTTTTGCAGTCCACAACTTAACCCATTTCACCACCGTACACGCACAGACGATTAGGCACAATGCTGCAAGCAGCGCTGCCGGCAGCTTGAACTTGATCAGCGTGCAATAATAACACATACTGTCACCAAATTTGGTAGTTCTAGCTCTTATAATAGCTGAGATCTAGATTTTCACACGGACAGACAGACGGACAGACGGACAGACAGACAGACGGAGAGACGGACAGACGGACATGGCTATATCGACTCAGCTGTTGATTCTGAGCCAGAATATATATACTTTATGGGGTCGCAGGTATCTCCTTCTGCCTGTTACATACATTTTCGGTTTGAACAAAGTTATAATACCCTTCCACTCTATGAGTAGCGGGTATAAAAAAGAAAAAGCTTAAGCGGCATGAACTGGGAATCGAACCAAGGGCCTGTCGGTTCTGGAGTTCATCGCTTTTCCATTAAGCTACTGACGCTGTTATCCAACAACTGCAAAAATTTGCATTGTAAGGCATTCTCATTATTTCCTGTACAAATAAAGAATTTGCGCTGCCGGCAGCGCTGCTCACAGCTATGGAAAACGTTAAGCTGAATAACTTTTGTGTTTAATATCCGATTGTTACCAAATTTTCAGAGATCATCTGGCTAGCTATAGTTATCATGTAAACCGAAAATGAACAATATGACATCAAAATTGCGCTTGTAATCAATTTTTTTCGATTTACAGGGGCGAAAGGAGTCGTGGCCAAAATCCAAAATAAACTTGATCAGCGTGCAATAATAACACATACTGTTACCAAATTTGGTAGTTCTAGCTCTTATAATAGCTGAGATCTAGATTTTCACACGGACAGACAGACGGACAGACAGACAGACGAACAGACCGACATGGCTATATCGACTCGGCTGTTGATCCTGAGCCAGAATATATACTTTATGGGGTCGGAGGTATATCCTTCTGCCTGTTACATACATTTTCGGTTTGAACAAAGGTATAATACCCATCTACTCTATGAGTAGCGGGTATAAAAAGAAAAAGCTTAAGCGGCATGAACTGGGAATCGAACCACGGGTCTGTCGGTTCAGGAGTTCATCGCTTTTCTACTAAGCTACTGACGCTGTTATCCAACAACTGCAAAAATTTTCATTGTAAGGCATTCTTATTATTTCATGTACAAATAAAAAATTTGCGCTGCCGGCAGCGCTGCTTACAGCTATGGAAAACGTTATGCTGAATAACTTCTGTGTTTATTATCCGGTTGTTACCAAATTTACAAAGATCATCTGGCTAGCTATAGTTATCATATAAACCTAAAATGAAAAATATGGCATCAAAATTGCGCTTGTAATCAATTTTTTTTCGATTTACAGGGGCGGAAGGGGCCGTGGCCAAAATCCAAAATAAACTTGATCAGCGTGCAATAATAACACATATTGTCACCAAATTTGGTAGTCCTAGCTCTTATAAAAGCTGAGATCTAGATTTTCACACGGACAGACAGACGGACAGACGGACATGGCTATATCGACTCGGCTGTCGATCCTGAGCCAGAATATATATACTTTGAGGGGTCGGAGATGTCTCCTTCTGCCTGTTACATATATTTTCGGTTTGAACAAAGTTATAATACCCTTCTACTCTATAAGTAGCGGGAATAAAAAAAACATTTTTGCACACATTTAATTTTTGATGCGGGCGGGACTCAAACCCGTAAATGCATAATAGTACTGTTTGTTTTGCAGTCAACAACTTAACCCATTTCACCACCGTACACGCACACACGATTCGGCACAATGCTGCAAACAGCGCTGCTGGTAGCGTTGCGTGCACATATCAAAAATGTTAAGCTGAAATGAACAATATGGCATCAAAATTACGCTTGTAATCAATTTTTTTCGATTTATAGGGGCGGAAGGGGGCCTGGCCAAAATCCAAAACAAACCTGATCAGCGTGCAATAATGATACATATTATCACCAAATTTGGTAGTCCTAGCTCTTATAATAGCTGATATCTAGATATTCACACGGACAGACAGACGGACAGACAGACGGGCAGACAGAGAGACGGACAGACCGACATGGCTATATCGACTCGGCTGTTGATCCTGAGCCAGAATATATATACTTTATGGGGTCGGAGATGTCTCCTTCTTGTAATCAATGTTTTTTCGATTTACAGGGGCGGAAGGGGGCGTGGCCAAAATCCAAAATAAACTTGATCAGCGTGCAATAATAACACATTTTGTCACAAAATTTGGTAGTTCTAGCTCTTATAATATCTGAGATCTAGATTTTCACACGGACAGACAGACGGACAAACGGACATGGCTATATCGACTCGGCTTTTGATCTTGAGCCAGAATATATATACTTTGAGGGGTCGGAGATGTCTCCTTCTGCCTGTTACATATATTTTCGGTTTGAACAAAGTTATAATACCCTTCTACTCTATGAGTAGCGGGTATAAAAAGAAAAAGCTTAGGCTTAACTGGGAATCGAACCACTGGCCTGTCGGTTCAGGAGTTCATCGCTTTTCCACTAAGATACTCACGCTGTTCTTCAACAACTGCAAAAATTTGCATTGTAAGGCATTCTTATTATTTCCTGTACAAATACAGAATTTGCGCTGCAGGCAGCGCTGCTTACATCTACGGAAAATGTTAAGCTGAATAACTTCTGTGTTTATTATCCGATTGTTACCAAATTTTCAGAGATCATCTGGCTAGCTATAGTTATCATGTAAACCAAAAATGAACAATATGGCATCAAAATTGCTCTTGTAATCAATTTTTTTCGATTTACAGGGGCGAACTTGATCAGCGTGCAATAATAACACATACTGTCACCAAATTTGGTAGTTCTAGCTCTTATATTAGCTGAGATCTAGATTTTCACACGGACAGACGGACAGACAGACGGACAGACGGACATGGCTATATCGACTCGGCTGTTGATTCTGAGCCAGAATATATATACGTAATGGGGTCGGAGGTGACTCCTTCTGCCTGTTACATACATTTTCGGTTTGAACGGTTTTAAGATATAATACCCTTCTACTCTATGAGTAGCGGGTATAAAAAATGGCAACAAGAAGAGGGAAGAGCATTACGTGCACTGCCTGCAAGTATGCAATGAATTCTCCTTTAGTCTTAGTAGTAAACCGCGACCGACTAAAAATAGTAGTATCTGTCAACTATTTTCAGACTAAATAAAAAAAAAAAAGAATTAAGTCAAAACCCATATTCCTTTGAGAAAACTAGGAATAGGATTCATTTAATTTTCTTTTTTCTCTTTGATAAATATCGTTTAAAATACCTATGTCATAGGTGTGACTTAGCAAAATGACACGTCATTGACAGTCGATGCCATTGCAAAAGGGCAAGCGGTATCTTGCTCCGCCAAGCTCTCTCTCTCTTTTGCCGCCAGATCGCCGACCTGAACACTTTGCCCGTAATTTATATTGAGCCCGAAGATACTCTAACCTTAGAGTGAGAACGCCTAGATGAAATCACCAAACAAAATTAAGGACAGAACTTTTATAATCAGTTTAGCCAAAGTGGCCTACAAACTGCAAGAGTGCTGCCATCAGCTGCGCATCTCAACTTGTATTTTAATGCAATATTCTTTGCACCACTCTTCGCTTCAAATCTTCAAAGCGGGCTTAAGCCCAGCTGCCCCGGAGTAAAAAAATTTTGATACAAAAATGATATAATTTCCCCTTTTCCAGTATCTACGCCGAAACCGCTAAGTTAGATCATTCATTATCGTCTTAGAAATTACTAGGTCTCCTTAAGAACAATTTAAAACCTGAGATAAGGCATGAACTCTTTAATGTAGATGTAAAGACAGTATCAGGATCAAGAAATATTTGTCGTCGATGTGAGATCTTTTTAGAGAATGTAGAGAGACCACTTGCGTATATTCTAGGGACTCCTTTTAGACGAGAAGTTTCTGAAATAGGGCAGGAAGAAAAATAAGTTGAAACCGATTCAGAATCTTAAGTGCTCGAAGTCGACGCATTCTCATTAATTTGTTGAAATTGTTACCAAGAGGGACATAGATACCAAGATTGTTTGGCTGAGAAACTTATAAATCGGCAACGCTGTCATTCAAAATTCACTCCGATTCCTTTTTACGACATATGCCATCTCGTGGTTTAAACAGGATAAAAACTTTTTGTAAGCGCGTTAAACAATGTCAGCTAGCGTTCAAGCATATTTGTTCTACACTATCTTCAACTACAGATTAGCGTCCTTTCTTGCCAATCCAGCTACTGAACCGAACAGGCTATGGCTTATTAGACTCAGGAGCATGGGTTAGCTGTATAGGTGGTTCTTTGCCTTTGAAGGGGATGCCGTGAAAGGGGATGTAGTTTTAAACCCATAAAAGCTAATGCTCCTTCAGCTAATAGTAGCTCACAGCGCATAATAAGTACATTGAAACTACAGGTAAAAAACGGAAATCAAGACAAATTCATAGTTTCTTTATTGCAAAATAAATTTAACCTCGGTATTGATTTATGGAGAATTTTTGGAATATTTCATAAGGAACTACAAATCGCAGAATTAAGTTTGAAGGAAAAAGATATTCCCAAGAACCACACGCTTTAACTGAAAATCAACAGCCAAACTCAAGCTAATGATTAATTGTTTCCCCCCTTTTTTTAGGACGGTTTACGTAAAACCAATCTAATAACGCGTTTTATCGACGTAAACAAGGTTAAGCCTATAAAACAACGACATTTTCCGGTCACTCCAGCGCACATTGGGCCAGCGAGCCGATCTTTCGACGAAAACTAAAGTTTCAAAGCTAGGCTCTTAAAATTATGTGCACATGATAGTGTCAATGCACATAAAAATTTAATTAAGTTTCAGACCGATCTGACCATGACTTCCTTAGCCGCCCATATGAGAGAGGTTTCCTCCTATTAATATGTCTTCCTCTTATTGATACCGTAAGGTAATTAATAATCCTCTCGTCAAATTCAACAAATGTTTATACCTGCTACTCATAGAGTAGAAGGGTATTATAACTTTGTTCAACCCGAAAATGTATGTAACAGGCAGAAGGAGACACCTCCGACCCCATAAAGTATATATATTCTGGCTCAGGATCAACAGCCGAGTCGATATAGCCATGTCCGTCTGTCCGTCTATCTGTCTGTCCGTTTGTCTGTCTGTCCGTCTGTCTGTCCGTGTGAAAATCTAGATCTCAGCTATTATAAGAGCTAGAACTACCAAATTTGGTAACTGTATGTGTTATTATTGCACGCTGATCAAGTTTATTTTGGATTTTGGCCACGCCTCCTTCCGCCCCCGTTAATCGAAAAAAACATTGATTCCATGCGCAATTTTGATGCCAAATTGTTCATTTTTACATTACGGTTTACATGATAACTATAGCTAGCCAGATGATCTCTGAAAATTTGGTAACAATCGGATAATAAACACAGAAGTTATTCAGCTTAACGTTTTCCATAGCTGTAAGCAGCACTGCCGGCAGCGCTGCTTGCAGCATTGTGCCGAATCGTGTGTGCGTGTACGGTGGTGAAATGGGTTAAGTTGTTGACTGCAAAACAAACAGTACTATTATGCATTTACGGGTTCGAGTCCCGCCCCCATCAAAAATTAAATGTGTGCAAAAATGTTTTTTTTTTTATTTTAGATTTTGACTTTGCATAAATATTGTAAGTCCATAGCCTTTTACGGTCAAAATATGAGTGTAGCCATTTTTTTGTTTCGCAAATAAATGATGTACGAGCAGCTGGTTAGCGGGTATATTACAATCGAGCACACTCGACTGTAGCTTTCTTACTTGTTCTTATATTTTTTTATTTTTATTTTTTATTTAATTGTATGTTTAAGTTATGAGAATAAATATCAACAAAAACAAGCATCATGCATTCAGACTTTGTTTTTGTCGTGCAAGAATTTCCGAATGGTCTCATAATGTAACTTTGTCAAAATTTGCGTAATGGCTTAATGACCGAATGGAGAAGTGGTGGACCTCTTCGGTAATGGGTCCAAGGTTCGATTCCGCATGCATGCGTGGCATAGTGGGGGAGATCGAACTTTTCTTATTTTTTGCAAATAAAAGTTTTTGCCTCCCTTTTTGAGCTGCCTTAATGAAACTTTGTATACATGTTTCTTATTGCTGCCCGCTGTAAATAAGTCGGAACGAGCCGGTACGGACCGATACATCGTATGGATACCTATCGGTCGTTTTTATACCCGCTACTCACAGAGTAGAAGGTTATTATAACTTTGTTCAACCCGAAAATGTATGTAACAGGCAGAAGGAGACAACTCCGACCCCATAAAGTATATATATTCCGGCTCAGGATCAACAGCCGAGTCGATATACCCATGTCCGTCTGTCAGTCTGTCCGTCTGTCTGTCCGTGTGAAAATCTAGATCTCAGCTATTATAAGAGCTAGGACTACAAAATTTGGTGACAATATGTGCTATTATTGCACGCTGATAAAGTTTATTTTGGATTTTGGGCACGCCCCCTTCCGCCCCCGTAAATCGAAAAGACATTGATTACAAGCGCAATTTTGATGCCATATTGTTCATTTTTACATTACAGTTTATATGATAACTATAGCTAGCCAGATGATCTCTGAAAATTTGGTAACAATCGGATAATAAACTCAGAAGTTATTCAGCTTAACGTTTTCCATAGCTGTAAGCAGCGCTGCCGGCAGTGCTGCTTGCAGCATTGTGCCGAATCGTGTGTGCGTGTACGGTGGTGAAATGGGTTAAGTTCTTGACTGCAAAACAAACAGAACTATTATGCATTTGCGGGTTCGAGTCCCGCCCGCATCAAAAATTAAATGTGTGCAAAAATGTTTTTTTTATACCCGCTACTCATAAAGTAGAAGGGTATTATAACTTTGTTCAAACCGAAAATGTATGTAACAGGCAGAAGGAGACACCTCCAACCCCATAAAGTATATATATTCTGGCTCAGGATCAACAGCCGAGTCGATATAGCGATTTTCGTCTGTCCGTCTGTCTGTCTGTCCGTTTGTCCGTCTGTCTGTCCGCGTGAAAATCTAGATCTCAGCTATTATAAGAGCTAGGACTACCAAATTTGGTGACAATATGTGTTATTATTGCACGCTGATCAAGTTTATTTTGGATTTTGGCCACGCCCCTGTAAATCGAAAAAAAATTGATTACAAGCGCAATTTTGATGCCAAATTTTTCATTTTCAGTTTATATGATAACTATAGCTAGCCAGTTGATCTCTGAAAATTTGGTAACACTCGGATAATAAACACAGAAGTTATTCAGCTTAACGTTTTCCATGCCGGCAGCGCTGCTTGCAGCATTGTGCCGAATCGTGTGTGCGTGTACGGTGGTGAAATGGGTTAAGTTGTTGACTGCAAAAGGAACAGTACTATTATGCATTTACGGGTTCGAGTCCCGCCCGCATCAAAAATTAAATGTGTGCAAAAATGTTTTTTTATACCCGCTACTCATAGGGTAGAAGGGTATTATAACTTTGTTCAAACCGAAAATGTATGTAACAGGCAGAAGGAGACACCTCCAACCCCATAAAGTATATATATTCTGGCTCAGGATCAACAGCCGAGTCGATATAGCGATTTTCGTCTGTCCGTCTGTCTGTCTGTCCGTCTGTCCGTCTGTCTGTCCGTGTGAAAATCTGGATCTCAGCTATTATAAGAGCTAGAACTACCAAATTTGGTAACAGTATGTGTTATTATTGCACGCTGATCAAGTTTATTTTGGATTTTGGCCACGTCCCTGTAAATCGAAAAAACATTGATTACAATGGCAGCGTTGCCGGCAGCGCTGCTTGCAGCATTGTGCCGAATCGTGTGTGCGTATACGGTGGTGAAATGGGTTAAGTTGTGGACTGCAAAACGAACAGCACTATTATGCATTTACGGGTTCGAGTCTCGCCCGCATCAAAAATTAAATGTGTGCAAAAATGTTTTTTTTATACCCGCTACTCATAGAGTAGAGGGTATTATAGCTTTGTTCAAACCGATAATGTTTGTAACAGGCAGAAGGAGACACCTCCGACCCCATAAAGTATATATATTCTGGCTCAGGATCAACAGCCGAGTCGATAAAGCCATGTCCGTCTGTCTGTCCGTGTGAAAATCTAGATCTCAGCTTTTATAAGAGCTAGGACTACCAAATTTGGTGACAATATGTGTTATTATTGCACGCTGATCAAGTTTATTTTGGATTTTGACCACGCCCCTGTAAATCGAAAAAAAATTGATTACAAGCGCAATTTTGATGCCATATTGTTCATTTTCAGTATATATGATAACTATAGCTAGCCAGTTGATCTCTGAAAATTTGGTAACAATCGGATAATAAACACAGAAGTTATTCAGCTTAACGTTTTCCATGCCGGCAGCGCTGCTTGCAGCATTGTGCCGAATCGTGTGTGCGTGTATGGTGGTGAAATGGGTTAAGTTGTTGACTGCAAAACGAACAGTACTATTATGCATTTACGGGTTCGAGTCCCGCCCGCATCAAAAATTAAATGTGTGCAAAAAATTATTTTTTTTATTTTAGATTTTGACTTTGCATAAATATTGTAAGTTCATGGCCTTTTACGGTCAAAATATGATTGTAGCCGTTTTTTTTTGTTCCGCAAATAAATGATGTACGAGCAGCTGGGTAGCGGGTATATAACAGTCGAGCACACTCGAATGTAGCTTTCTTACTTGTTTTAACAAAATTCATTAAAAGTTAGAGTGCTCTAGAACACTTTCCATTCAAGTATATAAAGAATTATTAAAAGGGCACATATCGTTTTTTACATGCACGTTTTCGATTTATAGTCTTCAACAGGTAGAATTATTATTTTTAATCTTGGATTTTTTTGGTACCTGAATAAAAGTTAAACGTTTTCAATACTTTTTACTCCTTTTGCCGGTAGCGCTGCTTGCAGCATTGTGCCGAATAGTGTGTGCGTGTACGGTGGTCAATTGGGTTAAGTTGTGGACTGCAAAACGAACAGAACTATTAGGCATTTACGGGTTCGAGTCCCACCCGCATCAAAAATTAAATGTGTGCAAAAAATTATTTTTTTTTATTTTAGATTTTGACTTTGCATAAATATTGTAAGTCCATGCCTTTTACGGTCAAAATATGATTGTAGCCGTTCTTTATTGTTCCGCAAATAATTTTGATGTACGAGCAGCTGAGTAGCAGGTATATTACAGTCGAGCACACTCGAATGTAGCTTTCTTACTTGTTTTAATTAATTTTTGTAGCACTTAACCTTAATAACCATAAGTAAAAAATAACAATTCATTCAAAATGACTATAAATAAGTATTTTACATTTAAATATTTACCTAAATGTTGTTTTCTATATAAATTTCTATTGAAAACGGATTTTCTGTCAGAATCTGAATCACTATCACTATTATTAGCATAAAAACGGGAATATTATTATTTCCGTTTACATTGAAAAAATATTGCAAGCTAGGTATGTCCAAGATCGGGAAATTCAGAGTTCGCGAAATTTGTTGTATTGACTTTTACTCAATAAATTTTCAAGCAGATATACAAAAGCTTCATCGTCCGTCAGTCGAATCGAGTGATTTTTCTGAGCAAAAATATTTTTTCTAGTCCTATGGGGGTCACTCAATAACACAAAGACACTAAGAAATGTATATTTTAATATACTTTAATTTTTGAATATGCATAATTGGTGATCGTGCATTTTATTTAAAATTTTTTTAATGGCTCACAATGAACTTAGTTAACAAGTGGAGAAGTGACAGTCTCTTAAATCAGCTGTGTGCGATTGTTAGAGCGCAGCTTTTTCTTATATTTTTATACCAGCTACTCATATAGTAGAAGGGTATTATAACTTTGTTCAAACCGAAAATGTATGTAACAGGCAGAAGGAGACACCTCCGACCCCATAAAGTATATATATTCTGGCTCAGGATCAACAGCCGAGTCGATATAGCCATGTCCGTCTGTCCGTCTGTCTGTCCGTGTGAAAATCTAAATCTCAGCTATTATAAGAGCTAGGACTACCAAATTTGGTGATAATATGTGTCATTATTGCACGCAGATCAAGTTTGTTTTGGATTTTGGACACGCCCCCTTCCGCCCCCGTGAATCGAAAAAAAAAATGATAACAAGCGCAATTTTGATGCCATATTGTTCATTTTCGGTTTACATGATAACTATAGCCAGATGATCTCTAAAAATTTGGTAACAATTGGATAATAAACACAGAAGTTATTCAGCTTAACGTTTTCCATAGCTGTAAGTAACGCTGCCGGCAGCGCAAATTCTTTATTTGTACAGGAGATAATAAGAATGCCTTACAATGGAAATTTTTGCAGTTGTTGGATAACAGCGTCAGTAGCTTAGTGGAAAAGCGATGAACTCCTGAACCGACAGGCCCGTGGTTCGATTCACAGTTCATGCCGCTTAAGCTTTTTCTTTTTTTTAAGAACTAATACTTTAATTTTTGAATATGCATAATTGGTGATCGTGCATTTTATTTAAAATTTTTTTAATGGCTCACAATGAACTTAGTTAACAAGTGGAGAAGTGACAGTCTCTTAAATCAGCTGTGTGCGATTGTTAGAGCGCAGCTTTTTCTTATATTTTTATACCAGCTACTTATAGAGTAGAAGGGTATTATAACTTTGTTCAAACCGAAAATGTATGTAACAGGCAGAAGGAGACACCTCCGACCCCATAAAGTATATATATTCTGGCTCAGGATCAACAGCCGAGTCGATATAGCCATGTCCGTTTGTCCGTCTGTCTGTCCGTGTGAAAATCTAGATCTCAGCTATTATAAGAGCTAGGACTACCAAATTTGGTGATAATATGTGTCATTATTGCACGCAGATCAAGTTTGTTTTGGATTTTGGACACGCCCCCTTCCGCCCCCGTGAATCGAAAAAAATGATAACAAGCGCAATTTTGATGCCATATTGTTCATTTTCGGTTTACATGATAACTATAGCCAGATGATCTCTAAAAATTTGGTAACAATTGGATAATAAACACAGAAGTTATTCAGCTTAACATTTTCCATAGCTGTAAGTAACGCTGCCGGCAGCGCAAATTCTTTATTTGTACAGGAGATAATAAGAATGCCTTACAATGCAAATTTTTGCAGTTGTTGGATAACAGCGTCAGTAGCTTAGTGGAAAAGCGATGAACTCCTGAACCGACAGGCCCGTGGTTCGATTCACAGTTCATGCCGCTTAAGCTTTTTCTTTTTTTTAAGAACTAATATTTTAATTTTTGAATATGCATAATTGGTGATCGTGCATTTTATTTAAAATTTTTTAATGGCTCACAATGAACTTAGTTAACAAGTGGAGAAGTGACAGTCTCTTAAATCAGCTGTGTGCGATTGTTAGAGCGCAGCTTTTTCTTATATTTTTATACCAGCTACTCATAGAGTAGAAGGGTATTATAACTTTGTTCAAACCGAAAATGTAAGTAACAGGCAGAAGGAGACACCTCCGACCCCATAAAGTATATATATTCTGGCTCAGGATCAACAGCCGAGTCGATATAGCCATGTCCGTCTGTCAGTCTGTCCGTCTGTCTGTCCGTGTGAAAATCTAGATCTCAGCTATTAGAAGAGCTAGGACTACCAAATTTGGTGACAATATGTGTTATTTTTGCACGCTGATCAAGTTTATTTTGGATTTTGGCCACGCCTCCTTCCGCCCCCGTAAATCGAAAAAAACATTGATTACAAGCGCAATTTTGATGCCATATTGTTCATTTTTACATTACGGTTTACATGATAACTATAGCTAGCCAGATGATCTCTGAAAATTGGGTAACAATCGGATAATAAACACAGAAGTTATTCAGCTTAACGTTTTCCATGCCGGCAGCGCTGCTTGCAGCATTGTGCCGAATCGTGTGTGCGTGTACGGTGGTGAAATGGGTTAAGTTGTTGACTGCAAAACGAACAGTACTATTATGCATTTACGGGTTCGAGTCCCGCCCGCATCAAAAGATAAATGTATGCAAAAATGTTTTTTTTTTATTTTAGATTTTGACTTTGCATAAATATTGTAAGTCCATAGCCTTTTACGGTCAAAATATGATTGTAGCCGTTTTTTTTTGTTCCGCAAATAAATGATGTACGAGCAGCTGGGTAGCGGGTATATAACAGTCGAGCACACTCGAATGTAGCTTTCTTACTTGTTTTAACAAAATTCATTAAAAGTTAGAGTGCTCTAGAACACTTTCCATTCAAGTATATAAAGAATTATTAAAAGGGCACATATCGTTTTTTACATGCACGTTTTCGATTTATAGTCTTCAACAGGTAGAATTATTATTTTTAATCTTGGATTTTTTTGGTACCTGAATAAAAGTTAAACGTTTTCAATACTTTTTACTCCTTTTGCCGGTAGCGCTGCTTGCAGCATTGTGCCGAATAGTGTGTGCGTGTACGGTGGTCAATTGGGTTAAGTTGTGGACTGCAAAACGAACAGAACTATTAGGCATTTACGGGTTCGAGTCCCACCCGCATCAAAAATTAAATGTGTGCAAAAAATTATTTTTTTTATTTTAGATTTTGACTTTGCATAAATATTGTAAGTCCATGCCTTTTACGGTCAAAATATGATTGTAGCCGTTCTTTATTGTTCCGCAAATAATTTTGATGTACGAGCAGCTGAGTAGCAGGTATATTACAGTCGAGCACACTCGAATGTAGCTTTCTTACTTGTTTTAATTAATTTTTGTAGCACTTAACCTTAATAACCATAAGTAAAAAATAACAATTCATTCAAAATGACTATAAATAAGTATTTTACATTTAAATATTTACCTAAATGTTGTTTTCTATATAAATTTCTATTGAAAACGGATTTTCTGTCAGAATCTGAATCACTATCACTATTATTAGCATAAAAACGGGAACATTATTATTTCCGTTTACATTGAAAAAATATTGCAAGCTAGGTATGTCCAAAATCGGGAAATTCAGAGTTCGCGAAATTTGTTGTATTGACTTTTACTCAATAAATTTTTAAGCAGATATGCAAAAGCTTCATCGTCCGTCAGTCGAATCGAGTGATTTTTCTGAGCAAAAAGATTTTTTCTAGTCCTATGGGGGTCACTCAATAACACAAAGACACTAAGAAATGTATATTTTAACACAAGGGCGTTAACTAATACTTTAATTTTTGAATATGCATAATTGGTGATCGTGCATTTTATTTAAAATTTTTTTAATGGCTCACAATGAACTTAGTTAACAAGTGGAGAAGTGACAGTCTCTTAAATCAGCTGTGTGCGATTGTTAGAGCGCAGCTTTTTCTTATATTTTTATACCAGCTACTCATATAGTAGAAGGGTATTATAACTTTGTTCAAACCGAAAATGTATGTAACAGGCAGAAGGAGACACCTCCGACCCCATAAAGTATATATATTCTGGCTCAGGATCAACAGCCGAGTCGATATAGCCATGTCCGTCTGTCCGTCTGTCTATCCGTGTGAAAATCTAAATCTCAGCTATTATAAGAGCTAGGACTACCAAATTTGGTGATAATATGTGTCATTATTGCACGCAGATCAAGTTTGTTTTGGATTTTGGACACGCCCCCTTCCGCCCCCGTGAATCGAAAAAAAAAATGATAACAAGCGCAATTTCGATGCCATATTGTTCAGAACTAATACTTTAATTTTTGAATATGCATAATTGGAAGAAAATCAGAATGTTAGGTGCTAGAAGTCGACGAATTCTCATTAATTTTTTGAAATTGTTACCAAGAGGAACATAGATACCAAGATTGTTTGGCTGAGAAATGGGTTTTTAGACCATGGATTTTAAAAAAATACATGGTCTATTGTGTTTGTCGAAATGTGCGTAACAGGTAGAAGGAAGCATCCGCGACCCCATAAAGTATATATATTCTTGCTCAGAATCACTAGCCGAGTCGATTAAGCCATGTCTGTCTGTCCGTCTGTATGAACGTCTATATCTCAGAAACTAAAAAAGCTAGAGCCACCAAATTTGGTGAAAACACTTATGTAAATTATATGCTGTAAAATTTTTATTAAAATTTGGGGCACGCCTACTTCCGCCCCCGCAATACGAAAAACCGTATTGCAAGCGACTATATCTTAGAAACTAAAAAAGCTAGAGCCACCAAATTTGGTGAAAACACTTACGTAAATCATACGCTGTAAAATTTTTATTAAAATTTGGGCTACGCCTACTTCCGCCCCCGCAAATCGATAAACCGTATATCAGGCGTAATAATAAAGCTTAAGTATTCAGTTTTGGTGTGAATGATAACTATCAACATCTAAACGATCACTGAAAATTTGGTTCCGATCGGATAATGAACATAAAAGTTATTCAACGTTTCATATGAATTTGCACTGCGCCTACTGCAAGCAAGCAAGCAGTGTTTTTTCCAAACAGTGTTTTTTTCCAACTGCTTGGACTGCTTGGCGACTAACTGAAAATCTTATGTGTTGTTTATTATTTTTCTTTGAAAAACACGTTTACCAATAACAGTTTTCTAAATCTGATTTTTATACCCGCTACTCATATAGTAGAAGGGTATTATAAATTTGTTCAAACCGAAAATGTATGTAACAGGCAGAAGGAGACACCTCCGACCCCATAAAGTATATATATTCTGGCTCAGGATCAACAGCCGAGTCGATATAGCCATGTCCGTCTGTCCGTCTGTCTGTCCGTGTGAAAATCTAGATCTCAGCTATAATAAGAGCTAGGACTACCAAATTTGGTAACAGTATGTGTTATTATTGCACGCTGATCAAGTTTATTTTGGATTTTGGCCACGCCCCTGTAAATCGAAAAAATTGATTACAAGCGCAATTTTGATGCCATATTGTTCATTTTCGGTTTATATGATAACTGTAGCTAGCCAGTTGATCTCTAAAAATTTGGTAACAATTGGATAATAAACACAGAAGTTATTCAGCTTAACGTTTTCCATAGCTGCAAGCAACGCTGCCGGCAGCGCAAATTCTTTATTTGTACAGGAGATAATAAGAATGCCTTACAATGTAAATTTTTGCAGTTGTTGGATAACAGCGTCAGTAGCTTAGTGGAAAAGCGATGAACTCCTGAACCAACAGAGGCCCGTGGTTCGATTCCCAGTTCATGGCGCTTAAGCTTTTTCTTTTTTTTAAGAACTAATACTTTAATTTTTGAATATGCATAATTGGTGATCGTGCATTTTATTTAAAATTTTTTTAATGGCTCACAATGAACTTAGTTAACAAGTGGAGAAGTGACAGTCTTTTAAATCAGCTGTGTGCGATTGTTAGAGCGCAGCTTTTTCTTATATTTTTATACCAGCTACTCATAGAGTAGAAGGGTATTATAACTTTGTTCAAACCGAAAATGTATGTAATAGGCAGAAGGAGACACCTCCGACCCCATAAAGTATATATATTCTGGCTCAGGATCAACAGCCGAGTCGATATAGCCATGTCCGTCTGTCCGTCTGTCTGTCCGTGTGAAAATCTAGATCTCAGCTATTATAAGAGCTAGGACTACCAAATTTGGTGATAATATGTGTCATTATTGCACGCAGATCAAGTTTATTTTGGATTTTGGACACGCCCCCTTCCGCCCCCGTGAATCGAAAAAAAAAATGATAACAAGCGCAATTTTGATGCCATATTGTTCATTTTCGGTTTACATGATAACTATAGCCAGACGAGCTCTAAAAATTTGGTAACAATTGGATAATAAACACAGAAGTTATTCAGCTTAACGTTTTCCATAGCTGTAAGTAACGCTGCCGGCAGCGCAAATTCTTTATTTGTACAGGAGATAATAAGAATGCCTTACAATGCAAATTTTTGCAGTTGTTGGATAACAGCGTCAGTAGCTTAGTGGAAAAGCGATGAACTCCTGAACCGACAAGCCCATGGTTCGATTCACAGTTCATGCCGCTTAAGCTTTTTCTTTTTTTTTAAGAACTAATACTTTAATTTTTGAATATGCATAATTGGTGATCGTGCATTTTATTTAAAATTTTTTTAATGGCTCACAATGAACTTAGTTAACAAGTGGAGAAGTGACAGTCTCTTAAATCAGCTGTGTGCGATTGTTAGAGCGCAGCTTTTTCTTATATTTTTATACCAGCTGCTCATAGAGTAGAAGGGTATTATAACTTTGTTCAAACCAATAATGTATGTAACAGGCAGAAGGAGACACCTCCGACCCCATAAAGTATATATATTCTGGCTCAGCATCAACAGCCGAGTCGATATAGCCATGTCCGTGTCCATGTCCACGCCCCCTTCCGCCCCCGTAAATCGAAAAAAACATTGATTACAAGCGCAATTTTGATGCCATATTGTTCATTTTTACATTACGGTTTACATGATAACTATAGCTAGCCAGATGATCTCTGAATATTGGGTAACAATCGGATAATAAACACAGAAGTTATTCAGCTTAACGTTTTCCATGCCGGCAGCGCTGCTTGCAGCATTGTGCCGAATCGTGTGTGCGTGTACGGTGGTGAAATGGGTTAAGTTGTTGACTGCAAAACGAACAGTACTATTATGCATTTACGGGTTCGAGTCCCGCCCGCATCAAAAAATAAATGTGTGCAAAAATGTTTTTTTTTTTTTTTTAGATTTTGACTTTGCATAAATATTGTAAGTCCATAGCCTTTTACGGTCAAAATATGATTGTAGCCGTTTTTTTTGTTCCGCAAATAAATGATGTACGAGCAGCTGGGTAGCGGGTATATAACAGTCGAGCACACTCGAATGTAGCTTTCTTACTTGTTTTAACAAAATTCATTAAAAGTTAGAGTTCTCTAGAACACTTTCCATTCAATTATTAAAAGGGCACATATCGTTTTTTACATGCACGTTTTCGATTTATAGTCTTCAACAGGTAGAATTATTATTTTTAATCTTGGATTTTTTTGGTACCTGAATAAAAGTTAAACGTTTTCAATACTTTTTACTCCTTTTGCCGGTAGCGCTGCTTGCAGCATTGTGCCGAATAGTGTGTGCGTGTACGGTGGTCAATTGGGTTAAGTTGTGGACTGCAAAACGAACAGAACTATTAGGCATTTACGGGTTCGAGTCCCACCCGCATCAAAAATTAAATGTGTGCAAAAAATTATTTTTTTTTATTTTAGATTTTGACTTTGCATAAATATTGTAAGTCCATGCCTTTTACGGTCAAAATATGATTGTAGCCGTTTTTTTTTGTTCCGCAAATAAATGATGTACGAGCAGCTGGGTAGCAGGTATATTACAGTCGAGCACACTCGAATGTAGCTTTCTTACTTGTTTTAATTAATTTTTGTAGCACTTAACCTTAATAACCATAAGTAAAAAATAACAATTCATTCAAAATGACTATAAATAAGTATTTTACATTTAAATATGTACCTAAATGTTGTTTTCTACATAAATTTCTATTGAAAACGGATTTTCTGTCAGAATCTGAATCACTATCACTATTATTAGCATAAAAACGGCAACATTATTATTTCCGTTTACATTGAAAAAATATTGCAAGCTAGGTATGTCCAAGATCGGGAAATTCAGAGTTCGCGAAATTTGTTGTATTGACTTTTACTCAATAAATTTTCAAGCAGATATGCTAAAGCTTCATCGTCCGTCAGTCGAATCGAGTGATTTTTCTGAGCAAAAAGATTTTTTCTAGTCCTATGGGGGTCACTCAATAACACAAAGACACTAAGAAATGTATATTTTAACACAAGGGCGTTAACTAATACTTTAGTTTTTGAATATGCATAATTGGTGATCGTGCATTTTATTTAAAATTTTTTTAATGGCTCACAATGAACTTAGTTAACAAGTGGAGAAGTGACAGTCTCTTAAATCAGCTGTGTGCGATTGTTAGAGCGCAGCTTTTTCTTATATTTTTATACCAGCTACTCATATAGTAGAAGGGTATTATAAATTTGTTCAAACCGAAAATGTATGTAACAGGCAAAAAGAGACACCTCCGACCCCATAAAGTATATATATTCTGGCTCAGGATGAACAGCCGAGTCGATATAGCCATGTCCGTCTGTCCGTCTGTCTGTCCGTGTGAAAATCTAAATCTCAGCTATTATAAGAGCTAGGACTACCAAATTTGGTGATAATATGTGTCATTATTGCACGCAGATCAAGTTTGTTTTGGATTTTGGACACGCCCCCTTCCGCCCCCGTGAATCGAAAAAAAAATGATAACAAGCGCAATTTTGATGCCATATTGTTCAGAACTAATACTTTAATTTTTGAATATGCATAATTGGAAGAAAATCAGAATGTTAGGTGCTAGAAGTCGACGAATTCTCATTAATTTTTTGAAATTGTTACCAAGAGGAACATAGATACCAAGATTGTTTGGCTGAGAAATGGGTTTTTAGACCATGGATTTTAAAAAAATACATGGTCTATTGTGTTTGTCGAAATGTGCGTAACAGGTAGAAGGAAGCATCCGCGACCCCATAAAGTATATATATTCTTGCTCAGAATCACTAGCCGAGTCGATTAAGCCATGTCTGTCTGTCCGTCTGTATGAACGTCTATATCTCAGAAACTAAAAAAGCTAGAGCCACCAAATTTGGTGAAAACACTTATGTAAATCATATGCTGTAAAATTTTTATTAAAATTTGGGGCACGCCTACTTCCGCCCCCGCAATACGAAAAACCGTATTGCAAGCGACTATATCTTAGAAACTAAAAAAGCTAGAGCCACCAAATTTGGTGAAAACACTTACGTAAATCATACGCTGTAAAATTTTTATTAAAATTTGGGCTACGCCTACTTCCGCCCCCGCAAATCGATAAACCGTATATCAGGCGTAATAATAAAGCTTAAGTATTCAGTTTTGGTGTGAATGATAACTATCAACATCTAAACGATCGCTGAAAATTTGGGTCCGATCGGATAATGAACATAAAAGTTATTCAACGTTTCATATGAATTTGCACTGCGCCTACTGCAAGCAAGCAAGCAGTGTTTTTTCCAAGCAGTGTTTTTTTTTCCAACTGCTTGGACTGCTTGGCGACTAACTGAAAATCTTATGTGTTGTTTATTATTTTTCTTTGAAAAACACGTTTACCAATAACAGTTTTCTAAATCTGATTTTTATACCCGCTACTCATATAGTAGAAGGGTATTATAAATTTGTTCAAGCCGAAAATGTATGTAACAGGCAGAAGGAGACACCTCCGACCCCATAAAGTATATATATTCTGGCTCAGGATCAACAGCCGAGTCGATATAGCCATGTCCGTCTGTCCGTCTGTCTGTCCGTGTGAAAATCTAGATCTCAGCTATTATAAGAGCTAGGACTACCAAATTTGGTAACAGTATGTGTTATTATTGCACGCTGATCAAGTTTATTTTGGATTTTGGCCACGCCTCCTTCCGCCCCCGTAAATCGAAAAAAACATTGATTACAAGCGCAATTTTGATGCCATATTGTTCATTTTTACATTACGGTTTACATGATAACTATAGCTAGCCAGATGATCTCTGAAAATTGGGTAACAATCGGATAATAAACACAGAAGTTATTCAGCTTAACGTTTTCCATGCCGGCAGCGCTGCTTGCAGCATTGTGCCGAATCGTGTGTGCGTGTACGGTGGTGAAATGGGTTAAGTTGTTGACTGCAAAACGAACAGTACTATTATGCATTTACGGGTTCGAGTCCCGCCCGCATCAAAAGATAAATGTATGCAAAAATGTTTTTTTTTATTTTAGATTTTGACTTTGCATAAATATTGTATTGGATTTTCTGTCAGAATCTGAATCACTATCACCATTATTAGCAGAAAAACGGGAACATTATTATTTCCGTTTACATTGAAAAAATATTGCAAGCTAGGTATGTCCAAGATCGGGAAATTCAGAGTTCGCGAAATTTGTTGTATTGACTTTTACTCAATAAATTTTCAAGCAGATATGCAAAAGCTTCATCGTCCGTCAGTCGAATCGAGTGATTTTTCTGAGCAAAAAGATTTTTTCTAGTCCTATGGGGGTCACTCAATAACACAAAGACACTAAGAAATGTATATTTTAACACAAGGGCGTTAACTAATACTTTAATTTTTGAATATGCATAATTGGTGATCGTGCATTTTATTTAAAATTTTTTTAATGGCTCACAATGAACTTAGTTAACAAGTGGAGAAGTGACAGTCTCTTAAATCAGCTGTGTGCGATTGTTAGAGCGCAGCTTTTTCTTATATTTTTATACCAGCTACTCATATAGTAGAAGGGTATTATAACTTTGTTCAAACCGAAAATGTATGTAACAGGCAGAAGGAGACACCTCCGACCCCATAAAGTATATATATTCTGGCTCAGGATCAACAGCCGAGTCGATATAGCCATGTCCGTCTATCCGTCTGTCTGTCCGTGTGAAAATCTAAATCTCAGCTATTATAAGAGCTAGGACTACCAAATTTGGTGATAATATGTGTCATTATTGCACGCAGATCAAGTTTGTTTTGGATTTTGGACACGCCCCCTTCCGCCCCCGTGAATCGAAAAAAAAAATGATAACAAGCGCAATTTTGATGCCATATTGTTCAGAACTAATACTTTAATTTTTGAATATGCATAATTGGAAGAAAATCAGAATGTTAGGTGCTAGAAGTCGACGAATTCTCATTAATTTTTTGAAATTGTTACCAAGAGGAACATAGATACCAAGATTGTTTGGCTGAGAAATGGGTTTTTAGACCATGGATTTTAAAAAAATACATGGTCTATTGTGTTTGTCGAAATGTGCGTAACAGGTAGAAGGAAGCATCCGCGACCCCATAAAGTATATATATTCTTGCTCAGAATCATTAGCCGAGTCGATTAAGCCATGTCTGTCTGTCCGTCTGTATGAACGTCTATATCTCAGAAACTAAAAAAGCTAGAGCCACCAAATTTGGTGAAAACACTTATGTAAATCATATGCTGTAAAATTTTTATTAAAATTTGGGGCACGCCTACTTCCGCCCCCGCAATACGAAAAACCGTATTGCAAGCGACTATATCTTAGAAACTAAAAAAGCTAGAGCCACCAAATTTGGTGAAAACACTTACGTAAATCATACGCTGTAAAATTTTTATTAAAATTTGGGCTACGCCTACTTCCGCCCCCACAAATCGATAAACCGTATATCAGGCGTAATAATAAAGCTTAAGTATTCAGTTTTGGTGTGAATGATAACTATCAACATCTAAACGATCGCTGAAAATTTGGTTCCGATCGGATAATGAACATAAAAGTTATTCAACGTTTCATATGAATTTGCACTGCGCCTACTGCAAGCAAGCAAGCAGTGTTTTTTCCAAGCAGTGTTTTTTTCCAACTGCTTGGACTGCTTGGCGACTAACTGAAAATCTTATGTGTTGTTTATTATTTTTCTTTGAAAAACACGTTTACCAATAACAGTTTTCTAAATCTGATTTTTATACCCGCTACTCATATAGTAGAAGGGTATTATAAATTTGTTCAAACCGAAAATGTATGTAACAGGCAGAAGGAGACACCTCCGACCCCATAAAGTATATATATTCTGGCTCAGGATCAACAGCCGAGTCGATATAGCCATGTCCGTCTGTCCGTCTGTCTGTCCGTGTGAAAATCTAGATCTCAGCTATTATAAGAGCTAGGACTACCAAATTTGGTAACAGTATGTGTTATTATTGCACGCTGATCAAGTTTTTTTTTGGATTTTGGCCACGCCCCTGTAAATCGAAAAAATTGATTACAAGCGCAATTTTGATGCCATATTGTTCATTTTCGGTTTATATGATAACTATAGCTAGCCAGTTGATCTCTAAAAATTTGGTAACAATTGGATAATAAACACAGAAGTTATTCAGCTTAACGTTTTCCATAGCTGCAAGCAACGCTGCCGGCAGCGCAAATTCTTTATTTGTACAGGAGATAATAAGAATGCCTTACAATGTAAATTTTTGCAGTTGTTGGATAACAGCGTCAGTAGCTTAGTGGAAAAGCGATGAACTCCTGAACCAACAGGCCCGTGGTTCGATTCCCAGTTCATGGCGCTTAAGCTTTTTCTTTTTTTTAAGAACTAATACTTTAATTTTTAAATATGCATAATTGGTGATCGTGCATTTTATTTAAAATTTTTTTAATGGCTCACAATGAACTTAGTTAACAAGTGGAGAAGTGACAGTCTCTTAAATCAGCTGTGTGCGATTCTTAGAGCGCAGCTTTTTCTTATATTTTTATACCAGCTACTCATAGAGTAGAAGGGTATTATAACTTTGTTCAAACCAAAAATGTATGTAACTGGCAGAAGGAGACACCTCCGACCCCATAAAGTATATATATTCTGGCTCAGGATCAACAGCCGAGTCGATATAGCCATGTCCGTCTGTCCGTTTGTCCGTCTGTCTGTCCGTGTGAAAATCTAGATCTCAGCTATTATAAGAGCTAGGACTACCAAATTTGGTGACAATATGTGTTATTATTGCACGCTGATCAAGTTTATTTTGGATTTTGGCCACGCCCCCTTCCGCCCCCGTAAATCGAAAAAAACATTGATTACAAGCGCAATTTTGATGCCATATTGTTCATTTTTACATTACGGTTTACATGATAACTATAGCTAGCCAGATGATCTCTGAAAATTGGGTAACAATCGGATAATAAACACAGAAGTTATTCAGCTTAACGTTTTCCATGCCGGCAGCGCTGCTTGCAGCATTGTGCCGAATCGTGTGTGCGTGTACGGTGGTGAAATGGGTTAAGTTGTTGACTGCAAAACGAACAGTACTATTATGCATTTACGGGTTCGAGTCCCGCCCGCATCAAAAAATAAATGTGTGCAAAAATGTTTTTTTTTTATTTTAGATTTTGACTTTGCATAAATATTGTAAGTCCATAGCCTTTTACGGTCAAAATATGATTGTACCCATTTTTTTTTTGTTCCGCAAATAAATGATGTACGAGCAGCTGGGTAGCGGGTATATAACAGTCGAGCACACTCGAATGTAGCTTTCTTACTTGTTTTAACAAAATTTATTAAAAGTTAGAGTGCTCTAGAACACTTTCCATTCAAGTATATAAAGAATTATTAAAAGGGCACATATCGTTTTTTACATGCACGTTTTCGATTTATAGTCTTCAACAGGTAGAATTATTATTTTTAATCTTGGATTTTTTTGGTACCTGAATAAAAGTTAAACGTTTTCAATACTTTTTACTCCTTTTGCCGGTAGCGCTGCTTGCGGCATTGTGCCGAATAGTGTGTGCGTGTACGGTGGTCAATTGGGTTAAGTTGTGGACTGCAAAACGAATAGAACTATTAGGCATTTACGGGTTCGAGTCCCACCCGCATCAAAAATTAAATGTGTGCAAAAAATTATTTTTTTTTATTTTAGATTTTGACTTTGCATAAATATTGTAAGTCCATGCCTTTTACGGTCAAAATATGATTGTAGCCGTTCTTTATTGTTCCGCAAATAATTTTGATGTATGAGCAGCTGGGTAGCAGGTATATTACAGTCGAGCACACTCGAATGTAGCTTTCTTACTTGTTTTAATTAATTTTTGTAGCACTTAACCTTAATAACCATAAGTAAAAAATAACAATTCATTCAAAATGACTATAAATAAGTATTTTACATTTAAATATTTACCTAAATGTTGTTTTCTACATGAATTTCTATTGAAAACGGATTTTCTGTCAGAATCTGAATCACTATCACTATTATTAGCATAAAAACGGGAACATTATTATTTCCGTTTACATTGAAAAAATATTGCAAGCTAGGTATGTCCAAGATCGGGAAATTCAGAGTTCGCGAAATTTGTTGTATTGACTTTTACTCAATAAATTTTCAAGCAGATATGCTAAAGCTTCATCGTCCGTCAGTCGAATCGAGTGATTTTTCTGAGCAAAAAGATTTTTTCTAGTCCTATGGGGGTCACTCAATAACACAAAGACACTAAGAAATGTATATTTTAACACAAGGGCGTTAACTAATACTTTAGTTTTTGAATATGCATAATTGGTGATCGTGCATTTTATTTAAAATTTTTTTAATGGCTCACAATGAACTTAGTTAACAAGTGGAGAAGTGACAGTCTCTTAAATCAGCTGTGTGCGATTGTTAGAGCGCAGCTTTTTCTTATATTTTTATACCAGCTACTCATAGAGTAGAATGGTATTATAACTTTGTTCAAACCGAAAATGTATGTAACAGGCAAAAGGAGACACCTCCGATCAACAGCCGAGTCGATATAGCCATGTCCGTCTATCTGTCCGTGTGAAAATCTAAATCTCAGCTATTATAAGAGCTAGGACTACCAAATTTGGTGATAATATGTGTCATTATTGCACGCAGATCAAGTTTGTTTTGGATTTTGGACACGCCCCCTTCCGCCCCCGTGAATCGAAAAAAAAAATGATAAGCGGAATTTTGATGCCATATTGTTCAGAACTAATACTTTAATTTTTGAATATGCATAATTGGTGATCGTGCATTTTATTTAAAATTTTTTTAATGGCTCACAATGAACTTAGTTAACAAGTGGAGAAGTGACAGTCTCTTAAATCAGCTGTGTGCGATTGTTAGAGCGCAGCTTTTTCTTATATTTTTATACCAGCTACTCATAGAGTAGAAGGGTATTATAACTTTGTTCAAACCGCAAATGTATGTAATAGGCAGAAGGAGACACCTCCGACCCCATAAAGTATATATATATTCTGGCTCAGGATCAACAGCCGAGTCGATATAGCCATGTCAGTCTGTCCGTCTGTCTGTCCGTGTGAAAATCTAGATCTCAGCTATTATAAGAGCTAGGACTACCAAATTTGGTGACAATATGTGTTTTAATATTGCACGCAGATCAAGTTTATTTTGGATTTTGGACACGCCCCCTTCCGCCCCCGTGAATCGAAAAAAAAAAATGATAACAAGCGCAATTTTGGTGCCATATTGTTCATTTTCGGTTTACATGATAACTATAGCCAGACGATCTCTAAAAATTTGGTAACAATTGGATAATAAACACAGAAGTTATTCAGCTTAACGTTTTCCATAGCTGTAAGTAACGCTGCCGGCAGCGCAAATTCTTTATTTGTACAGGAGATAATAAGAATGCCTTACAATGCAAATTTTTGCAGTTGTTGGATAACAGCGTCAGTAGCTTAGTGGAAAAGCGATGAACTCCTGAACCGACAGGCCCGTGGTTCGATTCACAGTTCATGCCGCTTAAGCTTTTTCTTTTTTTAAGAACTAATACTTTAATTTTTGAATATGCATAATTGGTGATCGTGCATTTTATTTAAAATTTTTTTAATGGCTCACAATGAACTTAGTTAACAAGTGGAGAAGTGACAGTCTCTTAAATCAGCTGTGTGCGATTGTTAGAGCGCAGCTTTTTCTTATATTTTTATACCAGCTACTCATAGAGTAGAATGGTATTATTACTTTGTTCAAACCGAAAATGTATGTAACAGGCAGAAGGAGACACCTCCGACCCCATAAAGTATATATATTCTGGCTCAGGATCAACAGCCGAGTCGATATAGCCATGTCCGTCTGTCCGTCTGTCTGTCCGTGTGAAAATCTAGATCTCAGCTATTATAAGAGCTAGGACTACCAAATTTGGTGACAACATGTGTTATTATTGCACGCTGATCAAGTTTATTTTTGATTTTTGCCACGCCCCCTTCCGCCCCCGTAAATCGAAAAAAACATTGATTACAAGCGCAATTTTGATGCCATATTGTTCATTTTTACATTACGGTTTACATGATAACTATAGCTAGCCAGATGATCTCTGAAAATTTGGTAACAATCGGATAATAAACACAGAAGTTATTCAGCTTAACGTTTTCCATGCCGGCAGCGCTGC
The DNA here is from genome assembly GCA_018904095.1 of Zaprionus ghesquierei. Lineage (NCBI taxonomy): Eukaryota > Metazoa > Arthropoda > Insecta > Diptera > Drosophilidae > Zaprionus > Zaprionus ghesquierei. The sequence continues at coordinate 68,481 of JAEIGP010000252.1, read as the reverse complement.
TTGCAGCATTGTGCCGAATCGTGTGTGCGTGTACGGTGGTGAAATGGGTTAAGTTGTTGACTGCAAAACGAACAGTACTATTATGCATTTACGGGTTCGAGTCCCGCCCGCATCAAAAAATAAATGTGTGCAAAAATGTTTTTTTTTTATTTTAGATTTTGACTTTGCATAAATATTGTAAGTCCATAGCCTTTTACGGTCAAAATATGATTGTAGCCGTTCTTTATTGTTCCGCAAATAATTTTGATGTACGAGCAGCTGGGTAGCAGGTATATAACAGTCGAGCACACTCGAATGTAGCTTTCTTACTTCTTTTAACAAAATTCATTAAAAGTTAGAGTGCTCTAGAACACTTTCCATTCAAGTATATAAAGAATTATTAAAAGGGCACATATCGTTTTTTACATGCACGTTTTCGATTTATAGTCTTCAACAGGTAGAATTATTATTTTTAATCTTGGATTTTTTTGGTACCTGAATAAAAGTTAAACGTTTTCAATACTTTTTACTCCTTTTGCCGGTAGCGCTGCTTGCAGCATTGTGCCGAATAGTGTGTGCGTGTACGGTGGTCAATTGGGTTAAGTTGTGGACTGCAAAACGAACAGAACTATTAGGCATTTACGGGTTCGAGTCCCACCCGCATCAAAAATTAAATGTGTGCAAAAAATTATTTTTTTTATTTTAGATTTTGACTTTGCATAAATATTGTAAGTCCATAGCCTTTTACGGTCAAAATATGATTGTAGCCGTTCTTTATTGTTCCGCAAATAATTTTGATGTACGAGCAGCTGGGTAGCAGGTATATTACAGTCGAGCACACTCGAATGTAGCTTTCTTACTTGTTTTAATTAATTTTTGTAGCACTTAACCTTAATAACCATAAGTAAAAAATAACAATTCATTCAAAATGACTATAAATAAGTATTTTACATTTAAATATGTACCTAAATGTTGTTTTCTACATAAATTTCTATTGAAAACGGATTTTCTGTCAGAATCTGAATCACTATCACTATTATTAGCATAAAAACGGGAACATTATTATTTCCGTTTACATTGAAAAAATATTGCAAGATAGGTATGTCCAAGATCGGGAAATTCAGAGTTCGCGAAATTTGTTGTATTGACTTTTACTCAATAAATTTTCAAGCAGATATGCTAAAGCTTCATCGTCCGTCAGTCGAATCGAGTGATTTTTCTGAGCAAAAAGATTTTTTCTAGTCCTATGGGGGTCACTCAATAACACAAAGACACTAAGAAATGTATATTTTAACACAAGGGCGTTAACTAATACTTTAATTTTTGAATATGCATAATTGGTGATCGTGCATTTTATTTAAAATTTTTTTAATTGCTCACAATGAACTTAGTTAACAGGTGGAGAAGTGACAGTCTCTTAAATCAGCTGTGTGCGATTGTTAGAGCGCAGCTTTTTCTTATATTTTTATACCAGCTACTCATATAGTAGAAGGGTATTATAAATTTGTTCAAACCGAAAATGTATGTAACAGGCAGAAGGAGACACCTCCGACCCCATAAAGTGTATATATTCTGGCTCAGGATCAACAGCCGAGTCGATATAGCCATGCCCGTCTGTCCGTCTGTCTGTCCGTGTGAAAATCTAAATCTCAGCTATTATAAGAGCTAGGACTACCAAATTTGGTGATAATATGTGTCATTATTGCACGCAGATCAAGTTTGTTTTGGATTTTGGACACGCCCCCTTCCGCCCCCGTGAATCGAAAAAAAAATGATAACAAGCGCAATTTTGATGCCATATTGTTCAGAACTAATACTTTAATTTTTGAATATGCATAATTGGTGATCGTGCATTTTATTTAAAATTTTTTTAATGGCTCACAATGAACTTAGTTAACAAGTGGAGAAGTGACAGTCTCTTAAATCAGCTGTGTGCGATTGTTAGAGCGCAGCTTTTTCTTATATTTTTATACCAGCTACTCATAGAGTAGAAGGGTATTATAACTTTGTTCAAACCGAAAATGTATGTAACAGGCAGAAGGAGACATCTCCGACCCCATAAAGTATATATATTCTGGCTCAGGATCAACAGCCGAGTCGATATAGCCATGTCCGTCTCTCAGTCTATCCGTCTGTCTGTCCGTGTGAAAATCTAGATCTCAGCTATTATAAGAGCTAGGACTACCAAATTTGGTGACAATATGTGTTATTATTGCACGCTGATCAAGTTTATTTTGGATTTTGGCCACGCCCCCTTCCGCCCCCGTAAATCGAAAAAAACATTGATTACAAGCGCAATTTTGATGCCATATTGTTCATTTTTACATTACGGTTTACATGATAACTATAGCTAGCCAGATGATCTCTGAAAATTTGGTAACAATCGGATAATAAACACAGAAGTTATTCAGCTTAACGTTTTCCATGCCGGCAGCGCTGCTTGCAGCATTGTGCCGAATCGTGTGTGCGTGTACGGTGGTGAAATGGGTTAAGTTGTTGACTGCAAAACGAACAGTACTATTATGCATTTACGGGTTCGAGTCCCGCCCGCATCAAAAAATAAATGTGTGCAAAAATGTTTTTTTTTTATTGTAGATTTTGACTTTGCATAAATATTGTAAGTCCATAGCCTTTTACGGTCAAAATATGATTGTAGCCGTTTTTTTTTTGTTCCGCAAATAAATGATGTACGAGCAGCTGGGTAGCAGGTATATTACAGTCGAGCACACTCGAATGTAGCTTTCTTACTTGTTTTAATTAATTTTTGTAGCACTTAACCTTAATAACCATAAGTAAAAAATAACAATTCATTCAAAATGACTATAAATAAGTATTTTACATTTAAATATTTACCTGAATTTTGTTTTCTACATCAATTTCTATTGAAAACGGATTTTCTGTCAGAATCTGAATCACTATCACTATTATTAGCATAAAAACGGGAACATTATTATTTCCGTTTACATTGAAAAAATATTGCAAGCTAGGTATGTCCAAGATCGGGAAATTCAGAGTTTGCGAAAGTTGTTGTATTGACTTTTACTCAATAAATTTTCAATCAGATATGCTAAAGCTTCATCGTCCGTCAGTCGAATCGAGTGATTTTTCTGAGCAAAAAGATTTTTTCTAGTCCTATGGGGGTCACTCAATAACACAAAGACACTAAGAAATGTATATTTTAACACAAGGGCGTTATTTTTCTCGTTCACAAAAAGAGATGTGTTTTGATTTTAATTTACAGCTAATGTTTAAGAAATTTCATAATTTGCTGCCTATCCCGTAAGTTTCCGTTGTTTATTTACACTATGTACGGTTCTTATTCTCTTAGTCAACCTGCCTCTACTTCTATCAATCTGACCAATACAAAAGCTATTTGCTAGGTTTTTTCACTATAAGTTTCCAGTGTTGGATTAGATGAATTTGCATCAAATTTTCTACTGGGTTTTAAGTTTGTGCGCGTTGACTGGAAAAATGATGTTAACTGGAAAAATGGCGTTAGCAGTGCACGAAGCTAGCCTTAAAGTGTTGAGTTATGCACTTGTACAAAGTTTGCAAATTAAGTAATTGTAACAAGATTTCTGGAAACAAAAACATTTTGTTGTATTAACGCAGCTCACACAAGCAATGGACATAAGAAAGTTTTTTGGTAAATATATATATAGTAATACATTAACAAACGAGTAAAAGCGTTGAAATAAGGCAGAAATTACAAAGTTCTTAAATATATTATTAGTTGGCATTTCAGCAAAAACGCCAAAACTATGTAAAGAAAGAGGTAGAGAAAGTAATAACAATAACGATGACGAAAAAGTGGAAAACGAAATTGAGATAGCTGTGCCTGCTCCCGACCTAGGTGTTGGTATATGTAAAGGTGCAGCGGCCATAAATACTTCACCTCTAACAGATGCTCTCAAACTAAAGAAAAGGTTTAAATGGATGAAGCTCAAAAAGCATTTGAATTTTTAAGAAAGTAAATATGTGAAGCTCCTGTGCTTCAGAGTCCCAATTTTGAAGCCGAATTTTACCTTCACTGTGACGCCAGTCAAAAATGTGTACTCGTACAATTTAATACAGAAGGTGATGAAGTGCCCATTGCATTTATGTCACGGAAACTCAACCAATGCCAAAGAAATTATTAGGTAATAGAGAACGAGTGCCTGGCAGCCATTCTGGCGATAATAAAATTCAGAGCCTACGTGGAGGGGCAAAAATTCCCCATTGTCACGGATCATCATCAGTTAAGTGGCTGATGTCTCAAACAGATTTAAGCAGCCGACTAGCAAGATGGTCTCTTAAGTTACAAGGATTTAGTTTCGCCATAAAACACCGCAATAGAAGAAAAAATGTTGTTCTTGATGTCATTTCAAGGACTTTTACAGAGGATCTAGCCATCTTCAACTTACATAAGTTTATTGATTTAAATTCAGGTTCCTTTAAGAGTAGTGAATACGAGTAATTGATAAGGTAGGTTCAACAAAACGGAAGTCAATTACCAGAGGTAAAACTCGTAGATGGCAAGGTGTACCGAAGAATGGAAAATGTCACCGACCACCGCAATTCTGATGACATGGTATGGAAAATTTGGTTACCAAAAGCAATGAAACTGATAGCCTTGCAATTAGGACATGATTACACTTAGGTATCACACTGCAGGATAAACATGACCTTAGAAAGACTTCGAAGATATTACTTTTGACTCAATCTCGCTGCCGATGTTAAAACAACTGCGAAATCTATAGATGCACAAAGCACCCAAACCAAAGCCTTAAACCTATTCTCAGCAAGACTGGCGAAACGCAAAGATTTTTCCAAAAACCTTACGTAGATCTCATGGTTTTGTAGTCGTAGATCACTTTACAAAATTTCTATTTTTATAGCAATTTTGCAGTATGTGGAAGAGGACTTGCTACATTGTTTTTGCATAGTCTCCGACATCGGTGTCCAATTTAAATCGCATGCATGTCGAAATAATTGGGATAAGCAGCTGAGCAAAATTTACTGATTGCTTCGCTCTAGTTTTCATACGGCAGCTAACACCACTCGTTATAGGTTAGCTTTTGGACAGCATATGATCACCATTGCTACGTTTGTTTTAATAGGGATAATAGCTTCAATATCAACCGCGAAACGGCAAAAGACACTATGAAAAAGCAACACATAAGGAAAGAGAATACCTACAATTTGCGAGAGCGTGTCGCAACTTTCATCGATGGGCAGGATGTGTATCATAGAAACTTTTCGCAAAGCAACTTTGCAATGGGATACAATGCGAAACTAGTTTTATCAAATCACGAATAATGCGTAAGTTAGGGGACAGTTATTACAAAGTAGAAGATTTGAATGGTCACCATGTAGGAAATTTTCAAGTAAAAAACCTTAAACAGAAAACAAGCTCGACACTTTCCGCTGCATGCGTGGATTCCACTCTTAATGAATGAAGAGAAAACTCGGATTCTTTTGAGAAAACTACGAATAGGATTTATTTTTTTTTTTTTTCTGTTCGATAAATATCGTTTAAAATACCTATGTCATAGGCGTGACTTAGCAAATGAAACGTCATTGAAAGCCGATGCCGCTGCAAAAGGCCAAGCGGTTTCTTGCTCCACCAAGCCCTTGGCTCTCTGAACACTTTGCTCGTAATTATACCCGCTACTCATAGAGTAGAAGGGTATTATAACTTTGTTCAAACCGAAAATGTATGTAACAGGCAGAAGGAGACACCTCCGACCCAATAAAGTATATATATTCTGGCTCAGGATCAACAGCCGAGTCGATATAGCCATGTCCGTCTGTCCGTCTGTCTGTCCGTGTGAAAATCTAGATCTCAGCTATTATAAGAGCTAGGATAACCAAATTTGGTGACAATATGTGTTATTATTGCACGCTGATCAAGTTTATTTTGGATTTTGTCTACGCCCCCTTCCGCCCCCGCAAATGCCGGCAGCGCTGTTTGCAGCATTGTGCCGAATCGTGTGTGCATGTACGGTGGTGAAATGGGTTAAGTTGTGGACTGCAAAACGAACAGTACTATTATGCATTTACGGGTTCGAGTCCAGCCCGCATCAAAAATTAAATGTGTGCAAAAATGTTTTTTTTTTTATTTTACATGGCTTACATGGCTTAATCGACTCGGCTAGTGATTCTGAGCAAGAATATGTATACTTTATGGGGTCGCGGATGCTTCCTTCTACCAGTTACGTACATTTTGACAAACACAATAGACCCTGTATTTTTTTAAAATCCATGGTCTAAAAACCCATTTCTCAGCCAAACAATCTTGGTATCTATGTTCCTCTTGGTAACAATTTCAAAAAATTAATGAGAATTCGTCGACTTCTAGCAACTAACATTCTGATTTTCTTCCTGCCCTATTTCAAAAACATCTCGTCTGAAAGAAGTCCCTTTAATATACCAATGTGGTCTCATTACATCCTCTTAAGAGACATCACGTCGCCGACAAATATCTGTTAATCCTGATACTGTCTATACATCTCAGGTTTTAAGCGCTTTCGGCATAGAGGCTGGAAAAGGGGAAATTATATTATATTATATATATATTATATTATATATATCTGGATTTTGTTTGATTGGGTTCTTCACTTTTATTAGTTTAGTTATATGCCGATCTTACAATTTCATAACTTAAATTAAAATTAAAAAATTTTCCTTATACCGGAACTAGAACTACGGGATTCAAACGCATTTTTCTGTCTTTAACTTTGTTTGTTGACTCCGTCTAAGCGTTCTCACTCTAAGGTTAGAGTATTTTCGGGCTCAATACAAATTACGAGCAAAGTGTTCAGGTCGGCGATCTGGCGGCAAAAGAGAGAGAGCCAAGGGCTTGGCGGAGCAAGAAACCGCTTGGCCTTTTGCAGCGGCATCGGCTTTCAATGACGTGTCATTTTGTTAAGTCACGCCTATGACATAGGTATTTTAAACGATATTTATCGAACAGAAAAAAAAGATTAAATAAATCCTATTCGTAGTTTTCTCAAAAGAATCCGAGTTTTCTCTTCATTCATTAAGAGTGGAATCCACGCATGCAGCGCAGCGAGTCCCGCCCGCATCAAAAATTAAATGTGTGCAAAAATGTTTTTTTTTTATTTTAGATTTTGACTTTGCATAAATATTGTAAGTCCATAGCCTTTTACGGTCAAAATATGATTGTAGCCGTTTTTTTTTTTTTGTTTCGCAAATAAATGATGTACGAGCAGCTGGGTAGCGGGTATATTACAGTCGAGCACACTCGAATGTGGCTTTCTTACTTGTTTTAACAAAATTTATTAAAAGTTAGAGTGCTCTAGAACACTTTCCATTCAAGTATATAAAGGCACATATCGTTTTTTACATGCACGAATTCGATTTATAGTCTTCAACAGGTAGAATTATTATTTTTACTGTTTAAGTGATACATCTTGGATTTTTTTGGTACCTGAATAAAAGTTAAACGTTTTCAATACTTTTTACTCCTTTTTCCGGTAGCGCTGCTTGCAGCATTGTGCCGAATAGTGTATGCGTGTACGGTGGTCAATTGGGTTAAGTTGTGGACTGCAAAACGAACAGAACTATTAGGCATTTACGGGTTCGAGTCCCACCCGCATCAAAAATTAAATGTGTGCAAAAAATTATTTTTTATTATTTTAGATTTTGACTTTGCATAAATATTGTAAGTCCATGGCCTTTTACGGTCAAAATATGATTGTAGCCGTTTTTTTTGTTCCGCAAATAATTTTGATGTACGAGCAGCTGGGTAGCGGGTATATTACCGTCGAGCACACTCAAATGTAGTTTTCTTACTTGTTCTTTTTATACCCGCTACTTATAGAGTAGAAGGGTATTATAACTTTGTTCAAACCGAAAATGTATGTAACAGGCAGAAGGAGATACCTCCGACCCTATAAAGTATATATATATTCTGGCTCAGGATCAACAGCCGAGTCGATATAGCCATGTCCGTCTGTCTGTCCGTGTGAAAATCTAGATCTCAGCTATTACAAAAGCTAGAGTTACCTAATTTCACATGAAGGTTCCTGTATATCATAGGTAGATCAAGTTTATTTTCAATTTTCGATGTCACACCCACCGCCCACGCAAATCGAAAATTTCCGATTATCAGGAGAAGTATTGAAGTTACAGCTTTCTTCTTTGGTATGAACATACAAACTACAATATAATCGGACGATAAACACAAAAGTTATCCATGCTTCCGTTTTCCGTACTTCTACTGCTTGCGCCTGTGCTGCGCGTCATGACGTCACGATGCTTCGTTTCAGCCGTAGCGTGTGTAAAGCTATGCTGTTTTCACATGTAGATTGCGCTATTCAAAGAAAGATCTAATTTAAACAATAGGTGGCGAATAAATTAAATGTGTGATAATTTGTTTCGAAACTGGGCGAATGGTATCTTACTGTTGGGCACGCTCGACTGTAGGTTTCTTTACTTGTTTTCTTTGTGTTTTTTTTAAAGATTTCAGCAATTTTTATACCCGCTACTCATTGAGTAGAAGGGTATTATAACTTTGTTCAAACCAAAAATTTATGTAACAGGCAGAAGGAGACACCTCCGAACCCATAAAGTATGAATATTCTGGCTCAGGATCAACAGCAAATATAGCCATGTCCGTCTGTCCGTCTGTCTGTCCGTGTGAAAATCTAGATCTCAGCTATTATAAGAGCTAGAACTACCAAATTTGGTGACAGTATGTGTTATTATTGCACGCTGATCAAGTTTATTTTTGATTTTGGCCACGCCCCCTTCCGCCCCCGTAAATCGGAAAAACATTGATTACAAGCGCAATTTTGATGCCATATCGTTCATTTTCGGTTTACATGATAACTATAGCTAGCCAGATGATCTTTGAAAATTTGGTAATAATGTGCGTGTACGGTGGTGAAATGGGTTAAGTTGAGGACTGCAAAACGAACGGTACTATTATGCATTTACGGGTTCGAGTCCCGCCCGCATCAAAAATTAAATGTGTGCAAAAATGTTTTTTTTTTTAAATTTTAGATTTTGACTTTGCATAAACATTGTAAGTCCATAGCCTTTTACGGTCAAAATATGATTGTAGCCGTTTTTTTTTGTTCCGAAAATAAATGATGTACGAGCAGCTGGGTGGCGGAAATATTACAGTCGAGCACACTCGACTGTAGCTTTCTTATTTGTTCTTATATTTTTTTATTTTTATTTTTTATTTAATTGTATGTTTATGATTATTATTTATGAATAAATAGCAACAATGGTCTCATAATGTAACTTTGGCAAAATTTGTATAATAGCTTAATGACCGAATGGAGAACTGGAGGACTTCTTAGGTAATGGGTCCAAGGTTCGATTTCGCATGCATACGTGTCATGGTGGGGGAGATCGAACTTTTCTTATTTTTTGCAAAGAAAAGTTTATATACATGTTTCTTATTGCTGCCCGCTGTAAATAAGTCGGAACGAGCCGGTACGGACCGATACATCGTATAGATGCCATAGAACCTATCGGTCGTTTTTTTAACAAAATTTATTAAAAGTTAGAGTGCTCCCGAACACTTTCCATTCAAGTATATAAAGAGGTATTAAAAGGGCACATTTCGTTTTTTACATTCACGTATTCGATTTATACTCTTCAACAGGTGGAATTATTATTTTTACTGTTTAAGTGATAAATCTGAATAAAAGTTATACGTTTTCAATACTTTTTACTCCTTTTGCCGGCAGCGCTGCTTGCAGCATTGTGCCGAATAGTGTGTGCGTGTACGGTGGTGAAATGGGTTAAGTTGTGTGCATTTATGGGTTCGAGTCCCACCCGCATCAAAAGTTAAATGTGTGAAAAAAATTATTTTTTTAATTTTAGATTTTAACTTTAATTCTCTCAATCTTAGGCAAAAAACATTCTTTATCCATGTTTTGCATAATGCCCAGCAAACTAAGGTATTTTATGAGTTTGTGGATGGTGGGGCTGGTGTGGGCAAAAGTCGTCCTTGATCCAATCCATTAACTGCCAAAATTCTTTTGTGTGCTCCCACAGGAAAGGCAGCGTTTGGAATCGGAGGTTCTACCCTTCATTCCATGTTTTCACTTCCAGTGAACCAATCTGGCACCGCATTCAAAAACTTAGGAGACGATTTATTAAATACACTTTGTTCAAGATTTATTGATCTTAAGCTTTTAATCATTGATGAAATATCAATGGTTGGAGCAAAAATGTTCTCCCATTTAGATAGCCGACTTAAACAAATTTTAGATAACAGAGAGACACAGTTCGGAGGAATCTCTGTTATCGTTTTTGGCGATCTCAGGCAGCTTAGTCCTGCAGGAGATCGTTAGATTTTCAAATCCACCGCTGATTCGCATGATCCCTATAGTGCCATATACACGACTTCTCTGTGGGACTCCTTCAAGTTTTTTTAACTCACAGAGATTATGCGCCAGCCAGATGAAAGGGCTTTTTCTGTTGCTTTAAACAATATGGCATCTGGACATATGTCATCTGACGACATATGTTTACTTCGTTCCAGAGTTTTTCAGCCAGCGAATTGCCCGAAGATGCTATTCATTTGTTTTATAGAAATGAAAATACCGACATATTTAACACGACTAAATTAAATTCAATTACGTGTGCTCAATATATTTCATCAGCTGTTGATTTTATTAAAGCTCCGCATCTGAAGTTAAAAATAGATACCTGGTGGCAGTCAAAACTATCAAGACCTCCAAAGCTCAAGGTCTATCAACTTCATTGATTTTAAAATCCACTGCCAAATATATGGTTACGCTAAATATAGATACAGCTGATGGTTAAGTTAATGGAGCCTCAGGGATTCTTATGGATATAGGTTTCAATGCATCCAACTCTCCTTAAATTCTTTGGATATAATTATACCCGCTACTCATAGAGTAGAAGGGTATTATAACTTTGTTCAAACCGAAAATGTATGTAACAGGCAGAAGGAGACACCTCCGACCTCATAAAGTATATATATTCTGGCTCAGGATCAACAGCCGAGTCGATATAGCCATGTCCGTCTGTCCGTCTGTCTGTCCGTGTGAAAATCTAGATCGCAGCTATTATAAGAGCTAGGACAACCAAATTTGGTGACAATATCTGTTATTATTGCACGCTGATCAAGTTTATTTTGGATTTTGGACACGCCCCCTTCCGCCCTTGCAAATCGAAAAAACATTGATAACAAGTGCAATTTTGATGCCATATTATTCATTTTCGGTTTATATGATAACTATTGCTAGCCAGATGATCTCTGAAAATTTGGTAACAATCGGATAATAAACACAGAAGTTATTCAGCTTAACGTTTTCCATAGCTGTAAGCAGCGCTGCCGGCAGCGCTGCTTGCAGCATTGTGCCAAATCGTGTGTGCGTGTACGGTGGTGAAATGGGTTAAGTTATGAACTGCAAAACGAACAGTACTATTATGCATTTACGGGTTCGAGTCCCGCCCGCATCAAAAATTAAATGTGTGCAAAAATGTTTTTTTTTTTATTTTATATTTTGACTTCGCATAAATATTATAAGTCCATAGCCTTTTACGGTCAAAATATGATTGTAGCCGTTTTTTTGTTCGGCAAACAAATTATGTACAAGCAGCTGGGTAGCGGGTATATTACAGTCGAGCACACTCGACTGTAGCTTTCTTACTTGTTTTTAGATGAAAGTGTAGGAATTAATGCTCGAGCCAAGGGCCGACATCCCTTAGAACCTTCATGGACGCCAAATTTTCAAAACGACAAAAAGTTTTCAGTTTTATTCCAATCAGAAAGTTTCTATTGACCGTAATCAGTTTTCAGTTGTACCTGCAGAAGGTATAACTATTCACAAAAGTCAAGGAGCAACTTACAGTAAAGTAGTGGTCCACACAACTTCTAGTATGAGCCGTGAAGCGTCGTATGTAGCTTGCAGTAGAGCTACAAACGCGGCAGGCCTTTTTATTGTTGGTGGATTTGTACCTTCAAAGTCGGACTCCCAGTCACTAGTCGAGCAAGAGCTCAGAATTTTGAGAAGTGAGAAATGAAAACTGCTTTATTCTCACTATAGCTGTCTATTCAATGACAATTGGTTTTCTGCACTGTTCCATAATACAGAAAGTTTGCATTGTCATATTAGCGATATTTACTCCGATCAGCTAGTGTTATGTGCAAGTCTTTTATGTTTCGTTGAAACTTTAATCTTCTCAAATAAAATATTTGAAATACCTTGCTTCAGACATGTTGTGCGGCTTGATTGTGAGTCAGTAACCAACGGAGTTCGACAGAAAAGAGGCATTCTTATTTTCATTAAAAATGAATTATTTGAGAAAGTAAGTTCTATTTCCAGTGGTCGATATTATAGGGACTCTAATAATTTTGCCGTTTTTGAGTATGTCGTGTTTAAATACAAATCTACAGGGTTTCTCATTGTCTATAAAACTCCATCCTATCCCATATTAAAATCTGAAGCATGATTTATTGATTTACTTATTTTATTATTATTATTATTATTATTATTATTATTATTATTATTATTATTATTATTATTATTATTATTATTATTATTATTATTATTATTATTATTATTATTATTATTATTATTATTATTATTATTATTATTATTATTATTATTATTATTATTATTATTATTATTATTATTATTATTATTATTATTATTATTATTATTATTATTATTATTATTATTATTATTATTATTATTATTATTATTATTATTATTATTATTATTATTATTATTATTATTGTTATTATTATTATAATTATTATTATTATAATTATTATTATTATTATTATTATTATTATTATTATAATTATTATTATTATAATTATTATTATTATTATTATTATTATTATTATTATTATTATTATTATTATTATTATTATTATGCAAAAATTAATTTTTTGGGGAACATTGGGGTCGCATAGAGCAATTCAAGTCGACTCGTAGGTCTCCAAAATACCCATTTTTTTTTTGCAAATAGCTGACCCCATTACATTTGTAGTGGCCTCCCCATGGTGTTCCCTGGGAACCGAATATATATGATAATCGGGAGCAAATAAGATCGGCGACTATTAAAATACCTTACGACTTGGTGATACTCTTTTATTAACGTTAAAAATTTAATTGCAATAAATGAAAAATCCATGGCCTCATACAGTCAAAACTTGACTATAGCCGTTCTTACTTGTTATACCCGCTACTCATAGAGTAGAAGGGTATTATAACTTTGTTCAAACCGAAAATGTATGTAACAGGCAGAAGGAGACACCTCCGACCCCATAAAGTATATATATTCTGGCTCAGGATCAACAGCCGAGTCGATATAGCCATGTCCGTCTGTCCGTCTGTATGGCTGCCCGTCTGTCTGTCCTTGTGAAAATCTAGATCTCAGCTATTATAAGAGCCACCAAGTTTGGTGACAATATGTGTTATTATTGCACGCTGATCAAGTTTCTTTTGGATTTTAGCCATGCCCCCTTCCGCCCCTGTAAATAAAAAAAAATTTATTACTAGTGCAATTTTGATGCCATATTGTTCATCTTCGGTTTATATGATAACTATAGCTAGCCAGATGATATCTGAAAATTTGGTAACAATCGGATAATAAACACAGAAGTTATTTAGTTTAACGTTTCCATAGCTGTAAACAGCGCTGCCGGCAGCGCAAATTCTTTAGTTGTACAGGAAATAATAAGAATGCCATACAATGCAAACTTTTGCAGTTGTTGGATAACAGCGTCAGTAGCTTAGTGGAAAAGCGATGAACTCCTGAACCGACAGGCCCGTGATTCGATTCCCAGTTCATGCCGCTTAAGCTTTTTCTTTTTATACCCGCTACTCATAGAGTAGAAGGGTATTATAACTTTGTTCAAACCGAAAATGTATGTAACAGGCAGAAGGAGACACCTCCGACCCCATAAAGTATATCTATTCTGGCTCAGGATCAACAGCCGAGTCGATATAGCCATGTCCGTCTGTCCGTCTGTCTGTCCGTGTAAAAATCTAGATCTCAGCTATTATAAGAGCTAGGACTACCAAATTTGGTGACAATATGTGTTATTATTGCACGCTGATTAAGTTTATTTTGGATTTTGGCCACGCCCCCTTCCGCCCCCGAAAATCGAAAAAACATTGATTACAAGCGCAATTTTGAAGCCATATTGTTCATATTCGGTTTACATGATAAATATAGCTAGCCAGATGATCTCTTTCCTTAGCAGTAAGCAGCGCTGCCGGCAGCTTAAACTTGAACATGGGTAAATGCAAACTAATGACTTTCTCTCGGGCCAGTCCCAAGTACGCCTCATACACTCTTTGTGGTTGCCCCCTGGATAGAATTACCTTGGCTGATGATCTGGGCGTCCGTTTGGATCGCAAACTTAAATTTACTGAACACATTATTTCTATGGTCAATAAGGCCGGTGTTCTGGGCTTTATAAAGCGGTGGTCTAAGGAATTCAACGACCCTTATGTCACAAAAATGCTTTATATCTCTCTTGTGCGTCCTATTCTTGAGTATGGTTCATGTGTTTGGTGTCCTCAGTATTCATTTTACAAGGACCGCATTGAATCTGTGCAAAAGAATTTTTTAATTTTTGCCCTACCAGGCCTTAATTGGGATGCAAACTTAAGATTACCTTCTTACTCTAGTAGACTTCTCTTATTAAATCTTCCGTCCTTAGCAAATCGTAGAACCATGCTTGGTGTACTGTTTATAAATAACCTTATTCAAGGTGATATTGATAGTGAAGACTTGGTTAGCCAGTTACACTTCTCTGTCCCCTTTAGAAACTCTCGTAACTTCCTACCTCTAACACTTTCTCACTGTAGGTCGAACTATGCCTTGCACGAACCCTTTAGGGCATTATGTTCGAACTATAACAACTGTTGAGAATAATAATATTACTGGCAACGCTGCATGTCCCCTATGAAATAATAACGTCTGGCAACCCCTGACTTGAACTTCGCTTGTTCGTTTCGTAGCTGAGTAAGTGATAATCCGTCGTGGAATAAAAGTTGTAATACATATGCTTGAATAAAGAACACATATTACGTTGTCCTAATAAATTGACCTCGAACAGGTTATGGGCCCAGGAACGTGTAAAAAAGAGCGCGTGTGAAATTGAATAATTCATCGGTAGAATATTCTGGAGTTTTTGGACACGCATGTACATATATGTATGCATATGTATGTATTGACAGACTCGGTGTGTGAAAAACACGTGTTAGCAAATCTTGTGAAAGCGAATTGTTCGTGCGCGATTATTCTGGACTTTCTGGACAAGTGATGCTTAAAATGAATTCGGGAATGTTTGCTATAGAAAAGCTAGACGATAATAATTATAGTGCATGGGCTATTCAAATGAAAAGCGTTTTAATACATACTGAACTATGGCCAGTTGTATGCGGTAGCTTAATAAAAAGCGAAAATGCGAGCGAAGAACAAAATGCGCAGTTCGACGCGAAAGACGAGAAAGCGCTTGCGAGCATCATGCTGTGTGTAAAGCCGTCACAAATTAATAATGTGAAGCACTGTAGAAGTGCGTTGGAAGCGTGGAACAAATTAAAGGAAATACATATGCCAAAAGGCCCCGCGCGTCGTATTAATTTGTTTAAACAATTGTTATATTTGAAAATGAGTCCAAATGATAGCATTGGAACGCATGTGAACAGTTTTTGCGATGTTGTTGAAAACTGCAAGAAATAGAGTTAACGGTTACTGATGAAATGCTTGCGATCATTTTGTTGTCAAGTTTAAATGACTCATTCGAGAACTTTGTTATTGCAATTGAATCGCGTGATTTCTTGCCTAGTGTTAGTGCAGTGAAAGTAAAATTGCTTGAAGAAGGCGAAAGAAGGAAGGCATGTGATGAATACACAGAGAGAAGTGATCAAAAAATGTTTGCAGCGCGTACGGATAAACGGTCAAGCAAATCAAACGGTTCTTCAAAGACACAACAGAAAGGCAAAGCGAATATCGTTTGTTGGTCGTGTTGTGGTCGCGGACACATTGCGGCGAATTGCAAAGTGAAAGAGAAGTCGACTAAACCAGAAGAAGATAAGTCCGCAAAGAAGACAAATTTCACTGTATTGTCTGTTGCTGCGAATAATGAACTCGCAAAAGAAATGTGGTGTTTGGATAGTGGTGCAACCGCCCACTTGTGTTGTGCTCGCTCGATGTTTATAGAATTTTATGAGCATAAAGAAAAGATAATGCTAGCTGGAAATAATTCTATTTGTGCGGAAGGGCGGGGTACCGTGCGCTTGCATTGGCGCAAGCGATCTTTTGATTTAATCGACGTGTTGTACGTGAAAGAACTGCAGTGCAATTTTATGTCTGTCGCGAAAGCCAATAAAAATGGACTTAAAGTAATATTTGAAAACAATGTTGCGAAAATAATGGACGGACATGAAGTTTTGTTAAAAGCACAAAATAGAAACGGGCTGTATATATTTGAAAACGAAATAAAATAGTGTTTTGTGTCGCAGCTTATAAGAGCACAAATGGAAAAATGGCCCAATCGGTTCGGTCACCTGAACTACACAAGTTTACAAAAGATGGCCAAAAATGGCATGGTGTTTGGCTTGGATGCAAACATGAGTTTTGATACAAAAGAACATGTGTGTGAAACGTGTGCAAAATGTAAGATTTGCGAAAAGCAATTCGGTAAAAGATCAGAGAATAGGTCTGCGAACATTCTTGACCTGGTGCACACTGACATTTGAGGGCCAATGAATAAGCCCTCCATTGGCGGAGCACGATATTTTGCGACATTTATAGACGATAAAACGCGCTATGTGTCTGTGTGTTTCTTAAAGACAAGAGACGAAATATTTGATAAATTTAAACAGTTTAAAATATTTGCCGAGACACAGACTGGAATGAAGATTAAATCAATTAGAAGCGACAACAACCGAGAGTATGTCAGTGAGAAATTTAGCTGTTTCTTGGTGAGATATGGCATAAAACGGCAACTAACTGTCCCCTACACTCCCCAGCAAAATGGTGTGGCGGAGCGTGCCAATAGAACTTTGGTGGAGACGGCACGGAGCATGCTAGTTCATGCGTCTGTTGACGAGATGTTTTGGGCAGAGGCTGTTAACACGGCTGCCTCTCTGCGAAATCGATCTGAGACGTCAACGTTGCCTGCAGTGACGCCGTACGAGGCGTGGTCGGGCAAGAAGCCATCGGTATCTCACCTGAGAGTGTTTGGCGCGAGGGCGATTGTACTGGATAAAACTCACCGGAAGAAGTTCAAACCAAAAGGTGTTGAATACATGTTGGTCGGATACTCCGAGACTGCGAAGGCGTATCGTTTGCACAACCCTGAAAAGCAAACGATTATTGATGCTAGAGATGTCATATTCCTAGAAGATGACTTGGTAAAACATGGCAGCAAGGGAGCAGCAAACGTTGCTGATGTGAAACTAGCTGAACTTGAAGACCAGTCAGCGTGTGACTCTGTTGATCTGCAGTTTGTTGGCTTTGTGGCAGCTAAGGTGAGTCCTGCTATGGAAGCTGTGGCCACTGAAGAAAGTCATGACGATGAAACTGAAGGAGTAGCAGAAGAAACCGACGACAACAATCAAGGAGGCTGTAAAAGAGGCCCAGGCCGACCTTAACATATATATACTGGTCGACCTGGACGGCCACGTAAACAATACAACATGGTGAATGTCATTGCTGTGAATGAAATACAGGTGCCAAATACAGTCAACGAGGCGTTGAACACGGCGCAGGCTAAGGAATGGAGAGATTCGATGCAGAAGGAGATTGATTCGCTGCGTGCCAACAATACATGGTCATTGGAAGAGCTACCTAAAGGTGAAAAGCTGATTGGCTGTAAATGGGTTTTTTCTGTGTAGAGAGATCACTTGGGCAAAGTGAAGCGATTCAAATCCCGGTTGGTCGCAAAGGGTTGCGCTCAACGTTTTGGCATCAATTACAATGAAACATTTTCTCCTGTTGCACGTTATTCATCAATAAGGATAGTGATAGCCCTGGCTGTTGAGCACAAAATGTATATGCATCAGATGGACGTGGCGTCCGCGTATCTGAATAGCGAGCTTACAGATGTGGTATATATGAAGCAACCGGAAGGGTTTCAGGATAAGAGCTATCCTGAGCGCGTGTTAAAGTTACACAAGTCATTGTATGGTCTCAAACAAAGCGGCCGTATCTGGAACGAGAAGTTGGACGAGGTGCTTCAAGGATTTGGCTTTGTTCCTTGCGTTAGCGAACCCTGCATATATACACGAAAGGACCCAAATAACTTCACTATAATTGTCGTATACGTTGACGACCTAATAGTGGCGAGTTCGAACAAACAAGAGCTGAACAACGTGAAGGCGCTTATATCAGGCGCATTCGATGTGGTCGACGGCGGCGCTCTGAAACATTTCCTGGGTATGGAAATCGAGCGCGATGGCGAGCTTAGCAGTATCCATATTGGCCACAAACAGTTTATTGAGAGTCTTCTCAATGAGTACGGTATGCAGAACTGTAAGGCGAATGCGTTACCATTAGAGGCAGGTTTTCAAGTAATATGTAATGAAGAAAGCTGCCAACGGGTCAACCAAGAGGCGTATCAATCATTGATTGGCTCACTGATGTATCTGGCGATGACAACCCGGGCAGATATCCTACATTCCGTATCGAAGCTTGCACAACGGAATGTCGACCCGCACAAGGAGCATGAAGTGGGTGCCAAACGAATATTGCGATATTTGAAGGGCACCGCGGAGCTGAAGTTGCACTATCAAAGCAATGGTCAGCCCATCCATGGTTATGTCGACGCGGACTGGGCTGGAGATTGCAGTGATCGGAAGTCGTTTAGTGGCTGGTCCTTCTTCGCTGCAGGTGCTGCATTTACTTGGGAGTCCAAGAAACAATCGGTCGTGGCACTGAGTACTACGGAGGCGGAATATGTGGCGCTTTCGTCAGCAGCTAAAGAAGCGGTGTATATTGCGAAACTCGTTAATGAAATGGGTTTCGGAGATGTCCCGGCAGTGAAAATTTACAGCGACAACCAAAGCGCACTGAGTCTTGCAAAGAATTCCAAATTTCATGCGCGTAGTAAGCACATAGACATTAGGTGTCATCATATAAGAGATTTATATAAGAATAAGAAAATTGAAATCGAGTATGTACCAACGGAAAGTATGATTTCAGATGTACTAACTAAAAACTTGTGTAAGGTGAAACATGCCAAATGTGTTAGTATGATGGGATTGCATTGAATATGTTTACTTTTAATTTGAGTTTGTAAAAGGTAGATATGTAGCTTTGAGAAGGAGTGTTGAGAATAATAATATTACTGGCAACGCTGCATGTCCCCTATGAAATAATAACGTCTGGCAACCCCTGACTAGAACTTCGCTTTTTCGTTTCGTAGCTGAGTAAGTGATAATCCGTCGTGGAATAAAAGTTGTAATACATATGCTTGAATAAAAAACACATATTACGTTGTCCTAATAAATTGACCTCGAACAACAACTTATATTTTATCATAGCTAATTCAAATTCTGTAGACTTAAAATCTTTAATTCTTTCTCATCTGTGTAAAATTTAGTCCTTACTAGTGTATTTTTCTTTTTTCCTCGTTTATCTTTTTTCTTTACTTACTATCTAATGTTGGATTTTCTTTTACGCTTCCTCCAGTCGATGTAGCGTACTAACAACTAACACCTAACACTAACAACTAACACCTAACAATCTTCTCTGATCTGATTGGGTTTTTCGGGGTTTTCCCCAATCCTTTTGCAACAAATGTTGGATCATTTTAAATAAATAAAATTTTTAATTATTCTTTTGTTCATCCAGACTAGTCGTTAAATTTTTGTTTTAAATTGTAATTATTTACTTCACTTTAATTTTAATTTTTTTTAATACCCGCTACCCAGCTGCTCGTACATCATTTATTTGTGGAACAAAAAAAACGGCTACAATCATATTTTGACCGTAAAAGGCTATGGGCTTACAATATTTATGCCAAGTCAAAATCTAAAATAAAAAAAACATTTTTGCACACATTTAATTTTTGATGCGGGCGGGACTCGAACCCGTAAATGCATAATAGTACTGTTCGTTTTGCAGTCCACAACTTAACCCATTTCACCACCGTACACGCACACACGATTCGCCCCATTGCTGCAAGCAGCGCTGCCGGCAGCGCTGCTTACAGCTATGGAAAACGTTAAGCTGAATAACTTCTGTGTTTATTATCCGATTCTTAGCAAATTTTCACAGATCATCTGGCTATCTATAGTTATCATGTAAACCGAAAATGAACAATATGGCATCAAAATTGCGCTTGTAATCAATGCTTTTCGATTAACGGGGGCGGAAGGGGGCGTGGGGGCGTCCGTCTGTCTGTCCATGTGAAAATCTAGATCTCAGCTATTATAAGAGCTAGGACTACCAAATTTGGTGACAATATGTGTTATTATTGCACGCTGATCAAGTTTATTTTGGATTTTGGCCACGCCACCTTCCGCCCCCGTAAATCGAAAAAATATTGATTACAAGCGCAATTTTGATGCCATATTGTTCATTTTCGGTTTACATGATAGCTATAGCTAGCCAAATGATCTTTGAATTTGGTAACAATCGGATAATAAACACAGAAGTTATTCAGCTTAACGTTTTTCTATAGCTGTAAGCAGCGCTGCCGGCAGCGCTGCTTGCAGCATTGTGCCGAATCGTGTGTGCGTGTACGGTGGTGAAATTTATTTATTTATTTATTTATTTATTTAACGTCAACTAATGGCAGTCGACACAAAATTTTAAAAGATTTAATATTACATAAAAAAATTTTTTTCATATAATTAAGTTAAAATTATCTTTAAGATTAAAAAAAATTAAAATTAAAAGTGAAGTAAATAATTACAATTTAAAACAAAAATTTAACGACTAGTCTGGGTGAACAAAAGAATAATTAAAAATTTTATTTATTTAAAATGATCCAACATTTGTTGCAAAAGGATTGGGGAAAACCCAGAAAAACCCAATCAGATCAGAGAAGATTGTTAATTGTTAGTGTTATGTGTTAGTTGTTAGTACGCTACATCGACCGAAGGAAGCGTAAAAGAAAATCCAACATTAGATAGTAAGTAAAGATATATAGTTCATGGATAGAAAAAAGATAAACGAGGAAAAAAGAAAAATACACTAGTGAGGACTAAATTTTACACAGATGAGAAAGAATTAAAGATTTTAAGTCTACAGAATTTGAATTAGCTATAATAAAATATAAGTTGTTATAGTTCGAACATAATGCCCTAAAGAGTTCATGCAAGGCATAGTTCGACCTACAGTGAGAAAGTGTTAGAGGTAGGAAGTTACGAGAGTTTCTAAAGGGGACAGAGAAGTATAACTGGCTAACCAAGTCTTCACTATCAATATCACCTTGAATAAGGTTATTTATAAACAGTACACCAAGCATGGTTCTACGATTTGCTAAAGACGGAAGATTTAATAAGAGAAGTCTACTAGAGTAAGAAGGTAATCTTAAGTTTGCATCCCAATTAAGGCCTCGTAGGGCAAAAATTAAAAAATTCTTTTGCACAGATTCAATGCGGTCCTTGTAAAATGAATACTGAGGACACCAAACACATGAACCATACTCAAGAATAGGACGCACAAGAGAGATATAAAGCGTTTTTGTGACATAAGGGTCGTTGAATTCCTTAGACCACCGCTTTTTAAGGCCCAGAACACCCATGGCCTTATTGACCATAGAAATAATGTGTTCAGTAAATTTAAGTTTGCGATCCAATCGGACGCCCAGATCATCAGCCAAGGTAATTCTATCCAGGGGGGCAACCACAAAGAGTGTATGAGGCGTACTTGGGACTGGCCCGAGAGAAAGTCATTAGTTTGCATTTACCCATGTTCAAGTTTAATTGGTTTGCACTGCACCAACTATGAAAACGGTCAAGGTCATCTTGAAGAGAAGTGTGATAAGATACATCTTTAAATTGATAGCATAGCTAAACATCGTCTGCATACATAAGAGTACTCGAGTTACGTATGACCAAAGGTAGATCATTAATAAAAAGAGTGAAAAGAAGGGGACCCAGTTATTGACTGCAAAACGAACAGTACTATTATGCATTTACGGGTTCGACTCCCGCCCGCATCAATAATTAAATGTGTGCAAAAATGTTTTTTTTTTTTTATTTTAGATTTTGACTTTGCATAAATATTGAAAGTGCATGGCCGTTTACGGTCAAAATATGATTGTAGCCGTTTTTTATTGTTCCGCAAATAAATGATGTACGAGCAGCTGGGTAGCGGGTATAGTACAGTCGAGCACACTCGAATGTAGCTTTCTTACTTATTATACCCGCTACTCATAGAGTAGAAGGGTATTATAACTTTGTTCAAACCGAAAATGTATGTAACAGGCAGAAGGAGACACCTCCGACCCCATAAAGTATATATATTCTGGCTCAGGATCAACAGCCGAGTCGATATAGACATGTCCGTCTGTCCGTCTGTCCGTCTGTCTGTCCTTGTGAAAATCTAGATCTCAGCTATTATAAGAGCTAGGACTACCAAATTTGGTGACAATATGTGTTATTATTGCACGCTGATCAAGTTTATTTTCGATAATGGCCACGCCCCCTTCCGCCCCCGTAAATCGAAAAAACATTGATTACAAGCGCAATTCTGATGCCATATTGTATTTTCGGTTTACATGATAACTATAGCTAGCCAAATGATTTCTGAAAATTTGGTAACAATCGGATAATAAACACAGAAGTTATTCAGCTTAACGTTTTCTATAGCTGTAAGGAGCGCTGCCGAATCGTGTTTGCGTGTACGGTGGTGAAATGGGTTAAGTTGTGGACTGCAAAACGAACAGTACTATTATGCGTTTACGGGTTCGAGTCCCGCCCGCATCAAAAATTAAATGTGTGCAAAAATCTTTTGTTTTTTATTTTAGATTTTGACTTTGCATAAATATTGTAAGTCCATAGCCTTTTACGGTCAAAATATGATTGTAGCCGTTTTTTTGTTCCGCAAATAAATGATGTACGAGCAGCTGGGTAGCGGGTATATTACAGTCGAGCACACTCGAATGTAGCTTTCTTACTTGTTATACCCGCTACTCATAGAGTAGAAGGGTATTATAACTTTGTGCAAACCGAAAATGTATGTAACAGGCAGAAGGAGACACCTCCGACCCCATAAAGTATATATATTCTGGTTTAGGATCAACAGCCGAGACGATATAGCCATGTCCGTCTGTCCGTCTGTCTGTCCGTGTGAAAATCTAGATCTCAGCTATTATAAGAGCTAGAACTACCAAATTTGGTGACAGTATGTGTTATTATTGCACGCTGATCAAGTTTATTTTGGATTTTGGCCACGCCCCCTTCCGCCCCTGTAAATCGAAAAAATTGATTACAAGCGCAATTTTGATGTCATATTGTTCATATTCGGTTTACATGATAAATATGGCTAGCCAGATGATCTCTGAAAATTTGGTAAAAATCAGATAATAAACACAGAAGTTACGCAGCTTAACGTTTTCGATAGCTGTAAACAGCGCTGTCGGCAGCGCAAATTCTTTATTTGTACAGGAAATAATAAGAATGCCTTACAATGCAAATTTTTGCAGTTGTTGGATAACAGCGTCAGTAGCTTAGTGGAAAAGCGATAAATTCCTGAACCGACAGGCCTGTGGTTCGATTCTCAGTTTAGGCTGTTTAGGATTTTTCTTTTTTTTTTAAGAACTTATACTTTAATTTTTGAATATGCATTAATTGGTGGTGCATTTTATTTAAAATTTTTTTAATGGCTCACAATGAACTTAGTTAACAAGTGGAGAAGTGACAGTCTCTTAAATCAGCTGTGTGCGATTGTTAGAGCGCAGCTTTTTCTTATATTTTTTTATTTTTATTATACCCGTTACTCATAGAGTAGAAGGGTATTATAACTTTGTTCAAACCGATAATGTATATAACAGGCAGAAGGAGACACGTGCGACCCCATAAAGTATATATATTCTGGGTCAGGATCAACAGCCGAGTCGATATAGCCATGTCCGTCTGTCCGCCTGTCTGTCTGTCCGTCTGTCCGTCTGTCTGTCCGTGTGAAAATCTAGATCTCAGCTATTATAAGAGCTACAACTACCAAATTTGGTGACAAAATGTGTTATTATTGCACGCTGATCAATTTTTTTTTGGATTTCGGCCAGGCCACCTTTCGCCCCTGTAAATAAAAAAAAATTAATTAGAAGCGCAATTTTGATGCCATATTGTTCATTTTCGGTTTATATGATAACTATAGCTAGCCAAATGATCTCTGAAAATTTGGTAACAATCGGATAATAGACACAGACGTTATGCAGCTTAACGTTTTCCATAGCTGTAAGAAGCGCTGCCAGCAGCGCTGCTTGCAGCATTGTGCCGAATAGTGTGTGCTTGTAGGGTGGTGAAATGGGTTAAGTTGTGGACTGCAAAATGAACAGTACTATAATGTATTTACGGGTTCGAGTCGCGCCCGCATCAAAAATTAAATGTGTGCAAAAATATTTTTTTTTTATACCTGCTACTCATAGAGTAGAAGGGTATTATAACTTTATTCAAACCGAAAATGTATGTAACAGGCAGAAGGAGACACCTCCGACCCCATAAAGTATATATATTTAGTTCTTTATTTATATGGTTTTTATTCAACAAGTAATAGAGCTTATACGAATTTCACATTTAATTATTAAGACTTATGACGAAAATATGTAGCTTTATGAACAACCGCTCTTGGCAACTTTTTTACTCGACCGCCTTTTTTCTAGGCTTTTTTCTGCTCTTGTCTAGGGTTGCATTTTATTCAGGGCTGCAATATAAAAGTATCGAAAGATCTAATACTTATTACCACTACGAGTATTCTTGCTGGAACCAATTCCCACAATCGGCCCTCCTGACAGGACATTCGCCTCGAATGGATCAAGCCATGGTTTCATATACTCTGCAACTGTAATTGTTTTTATAGGACCTTCATTGTCTCCTATCTTTTCGACCTCATATCTCCCATGATCTTTGATCTCAACCACTTTATATGGGCCTAAATATTTACCTTTCAGCTTAAGCCCTACTCCGTACTGAGTCCTTTTTATGGCTACCAAATCATTAATATTATACTGTTTCTGTTGCTTTCTTTTAAATCAAATGCTTTTTTATTTTCTTCCTGTATATCCCTAATGTTTTCACGAGCTTCTTGCCGCAAATTTTCACGCTTTTCTTCTAACTCTCTAATCATGAATTCGCTTACTAAATCCTTTAGCTCCTTATAATCGGCAACGCGCATATCTACTCCAGTCATTAACTTAAAAGGTGCTATTTTTGTGCTTCTTGGCTCTGTATTATTTATCATTTGCTGAACTTGTCCTAAATTCTTATACCATAATTGGATTGTCATTACTTAACTTAGACAACATTGGAACTACAAGCTTGTGCATCCGTTCCACCTGACCATTTCCACGAGGTACACCGGTGGCAATGAGCAAATGCTGAATATTTTCATTTTCACAATATTCTTTAAAGGAATTCGAGGTAAATGCGGAACCTCTGTCCGAGACAATTCTGTTGGGGTTCCCAAAATTAACTGCTTGTTTTTTCAAGCACTCTATAACCTCATCAACACCTGTACTACGGGTTGGATACAACCAAACATATTTCGAAAACCCATCTACCACGACTAAAATGTGATTATATCGCTTATTAGTTAGTTCCATTGGGCCAACATGGTCAATATGGTATGTAACAAACGGTACATTACCCTTATCGATTGCTGTCAGAAACCCTTCCTTTTTACCAGATTTCGCGTTTACTATTATGCAACGAACACAACTATCTACAACACGAGAAACTTTTCCTTTCAATTTTGGAATGTAATACGATTTTTCCACTAAATCTTGTGTTTTTGCTGCCGAGAAATGACCTTGGTTATGAGCAGAAACAATTATCTCGTTTTCCATCTGACCAGGAACTACTATGAGTTCTTTATTTGGGTCTTTAAATAGTACCTGATTTTGAATATAAAAATCTTCATATGAATCTTTAGCGACCAATTCTCTAACCCCTCTTATCCACTCATCTTGCAGCTGGGCCTCTCTCAATCGATGGATCAGGGTATCTGTTATAAAATAACAAGACACTCGGCTCAAAGCATCAGCATGCTTTAACTTAGACCCTGAACGATGTTCTATCTTATAATCAAAATCTTGCAAATATAATGCCCAACGTGCTACTCTTAAAGGAACCTCTTTCTTTTTCATGGTCATCATGAACGCGTTACAATCAGTTACTATGGTAAAAGATATGCCAAGAACATACACGCGCCATTTCATTAAAGCTGCTATTATTGCTAAAACCTCTAGCTCATACGAACTGTAATTCTCCTCACATGGCTTAGTTTTCCGACTCATAAATTGTACAGGGTGAAACATATTATCCTCTTGACCTCTTTGTAATAATACTGCCCCATACCCATACTTCGAAGCATCTGTGTGAATCTCTGTTCGCAACTTCGGGTTATACAGCTTTAATACTGGCTCACTAACTAAAGCTAATTTTAGTTCTTCAAATGCCTTCCGCTGAACTTCTGTGAATCCGAACTTAGCATCTTGCCTTAAAAGATCTGATAATGGCTTAGCAATAGCTGCATATCCATTTATGAATTTTCTAAAATAAGATGTTAACCCTAAAAAACGTTGTATACCCTTTTTATCTTTGGGTTCCGGAAATTCTGTAACGGCCTGTATCTTTTCTATGCTTGGGGTTATGGTTCCATCTTGAACGATATATCCCAAAAAATTGACTCTCTGATGTAATATCTGGCATTTGCCCCAATTAATTCGTAGCCCATTCTGAGAAGATACTTCTAACACTTGCTTCAATTTTCTTATCCCCTCATCAACATCATTACTAGGCACAATAACATCATCCATGTAAAGTATTACAATTCCACTAGCGAGCAACTCTCGTAAAACAGACATTATAAACCTAGTAAAACTGCAGGCGAATTCGAAATGCCAAACGGTACAAATAAAAATTCGTACTGCCCACTTTGAGTCACGAACGAAGTGTATTTTCTTGAACCTACTTCTACGGGCACATGGAAAAACCCATTGGTCAAATCCAATGTTGTATATATCTTCGCATTCTGAAGTTTGTCTAAGACATTGTCCATGTGTGCCATCGGAAAATTATCTCTAATAATTTTCTCATTTAATTTGCGATAGTCGCAGCATAGACGCTTTTTCCCATTTTTCTTAGCCACCAGGACTACGTGCGAAGCATACTCGGATGTACTTGGCTGTATTATACCTTCTTTTAACCATTCC
The DNA here is from genome assembly GCA_018904095.1 of Zaprionus ghesquierei. Taxonomy (NCBI): domain Eukaryota; kingdom Metazoa; phylum Arthropoda; class Insecta; order Diptera; family Drosophilidae; genus Zaprionus; species Zaprionus ghesquierei. The sequence continues at coordinate 41,156 of JAEIGP010000252.1, read as the reverse complement.
CGCACCTGCTCATCTACAAAGTTTTGGTCACTATACGACTGTCGCCTGGGATGCTGATAAACTGGGATGTCATCTTTCAAAACAATTTTCATCTCGACAGGGGCATTTGTGTTACGGATTGGGCAATATTGTTCGATCATCTCCAATACCGTTTTAGCTTCAGGCCGACTAAGATGAGATAGATCTACCTTAGAAGTGGCTTTAAGCTCTTCCACACACATGCTTCGAAATTCATCATTCGCCTGACGATCAAATATCTGTGCATTCCTAATTTTACCTCCATCTTCAGTTTTCATCCTGATATTAAAGTGAGTACCACTTTTGGTAACCTTCATATCGACAGTGTCCAAAATTGTCCTTCCTAAAATAGCATCGAAACCTATATCCTGATCTTGAACAACATGAAACTCTACTTCCATTGAAATATCATCTATTAGAACGGATATAATAATACTTCCAAATGTTAAAATACGACTTTCTCCAATTCCCGTCAAACTCTTTCCTTTACCAGTTATTTCTGCTGGTTTTCCTAGACTCACGAAAACTTGTCTGCGCATTAAGCACAAATCAGCGCCCGTGTCAACCAAACCTTTAAATATAATCTTTTTGTAAACAATGCTCTTCAATTCAAGACCTGATAGAGTAAATTCACTGCCTAATGACACTCCTATTTTATTCTCTTGAACTACATTAGCATTTGTTTCTTTCTTGACATCTGTTTTTGCTGCACATTGTGCTGCTCGGTGTCCTGCCTGACCACATGTAAAGCAAACAAAATCTGTTTTCTTACAGTCTTTTATTACGTGGGAACTATCGCCGCATTTGAAACATTTCCTGGATGATCCAGACTTAACCTGACCTCTGCCTTGATCTTTCTTTTGCTCCTGACGTTCCCCAGCTGATTGATTTGATTTGCCAGATCTAGCTTTCTGATATATCTCGATTTGATGTTTTAGTTCCTGTATATTTCTAGCCTGATATAACATTATCTTATTCCCTTTCGAATCAGGAATACCCTTTATGTAATAGTCAATTAAACTTGGCTCATCAATATTAACTGGCTTTGCGATTTCTTTCAGAGCATACAAATATTCAAATAATGATTCGTCTTTTCTCTGCTGACGCTGGTCCAATCTTCTATGAACCTCAGCTGATGACACTTTGACTGAAAACTCTTCCCTCAACTTCGACCGAAGGAAGCGTAAAAGAAAATCCAACATTAGATAGTAAGTAAAGATATATAGTTCATGGATAGAAAAAAGATAAACGAGGAAAAAAGAAAAATACACTAGTGAGGACTAAATTTTACACAGATGAGAAAGAATTAAAGATTTTAAGTCTACAGAATTTGAATTAGCTATAATAAAATATAAGTTGTTATAGTTCGAACATAATGCCCTAAAGAGTTCATGCAAGGCATAGTTCGACCTACAGTGAGAAAGTGTTAGAGGTAGGAAGTTACGAGAGTTTCTAAAGGGGACAGAGAAGTATAACTGGCTAACCAAGTCTTCACTATCAATATCACCTTGAATAAGGTTATTTATAAACAGTACACCAAGCATGGTTCTACGATTTGCTAAAGACGGAAGATTTAATAAGAGAAGTCTACTAGAGTAAGAAGGTAATCTTAAGTTTGCGTCCCAATTAAGGCCTCGTAGGGCAAAAATTAAAAAATTCTTTTGCACAGATTCAATGCGGTCCTTGTAAAATGAATACTGAGGACACCAAACACATGAACCATACTCAAGAATAGGACGCACAAGAGAGATATAAAGCGTTTTTGTGACATAAGGGTCGTTGAATTCCTTAGACCACCGCTTTTTAAGGCCCAGAACACCCATGGCCTTATTGACCATAGAAATAATGTGTTCAGTAAATTTAAGTTTGCGATCCAAACGGACGCCCAGATCATCAGCCAAGGTAATTCTATCCAGGGGGCAACCACAAAGAGTGTATGAGGCGTACTTGGGACTGGCCCGAGAGAAAGTCATTAGTTTGCATTTACCCATGTTCAAGTTTAATTGGTTTGCACTGCACCAACTATGAAAACGGTCAAGGTCATCTTGAAGAGAAGTGTGATAAGATACATCTTTAAATTGATAGCATAGCTAAACATCGTCTGCATACATAAGAGTACGCGAGTTACGTATGACCAAAGGTAGATCATTAATAAAAAGAGTGAAAAGAAGGGGACCCAGATGGCTTCCTTGAGGAATACCAGAGGTGACATAAAGTGGGTTAAGTTATTGACTGCAAAACGAACAGTACTATTATGCATTTACGGGTTCGACTCCCGCCCGCATCAATAATTAAATGTGTGCAAAAATGTTTTTTTTTTTTATTTTAGATTTTGACTTTGCATAAATATTGAAAGTGCATGGCCGTTTACGGTCAAAATATGATTGTAGCCGTTTTTTATTGTTCCGCAAATAAATGATGTACGAGCAGCTGGGTAGCGGGTATAGTACAGTCGAGCACACTCGAATGTAGCTTTCTTACTTATTATACCCGCTACTCATAGAGTAGAAGGGTATTATAACTTTGTTCAAACCGAAAATGTATGTAACAGGCAGAAGGAGACACCTCCGACCCCATAAAGTATATATATTCTGGCTCAGGATCAACAGCCGAGTCGATATAGACATGTCCGTCTGTCTGTCCTTGTGAAAATCTAGATCTCAGCTATTATAAGAGCTAGGACTACCAAATTTGGTGACAATATGTGTTATTATTGCACGCTGATCAAGTTTATTTTCGATAATGGCCACGCCCCCTTCCGCCCCCGTAAATCGAAAAAACATTGATTACAAGCGCAATTCTGATGCCATATTGTATTTTCGGTTTACATGATAACTATAGCTAGCCAAATGATCTCTGAAAATTTGGTAACAATCGGATAATAAACACAGAAGTTATTCAGCTTAACGTTTTCCATAGCTGTAAGGAGCGCTGCCGAATCGTGTTTGCGTGTACGGTGGTGAAATGGGTTAAGTTGTGGACTGCAAAACGAACAGTACTATTATGCATTTACGGGTTCGAGTCCCGCCCGCATCAAAAATTAAATGTGTGCAAAAATCTTTTGTTTTTTATTTTAGATTTTGACTTTGCATAAATATTGTAAGTCCATAGCCTTTTACGGTCAAAATATGATTGTAGCCGTTTTTTTGTTCTCAGCTATTATAAGAGCTAGAACTACCAAATTTGGTGACAGTATGTGTTATTATTGCACGCTGATCAAGTTTATTTTGGATTTTGGCCACGCCCCCTTCCGCCCCTGTAAATCGAAAAAATTGATTACAAGCGCAATTTTGATGTCATATTGTTCATATTCGGTTTACATGATAAATATGGCTAGCCAGATGATCTCTGAAAATTTGGTAAAAATCAGATAATAAACACAGAAGTTACGCAGCTTAACGTTTTCGATAGCTGTAAACAGCGCTGTCGGCAGCGCAAATTCTTTATTTGTACAGGAAATAATAAGAATGCCTTACAATGCAAATTTTTGCAGTTGTTGGATAACAGCGTCAGTAGCTTAGTGGAAAAGCGATAAATTCCTGAACCGACAGGCCTGTGGTTCGATTCTCAGTTTAGGCTGTTTAGGATTTTTCTTTTTTTTTTAAGAACTTATACTTTAATTTTTGAATATGCATTAATTGGTGGTGCATTTTATTTAAAATTTTTTTAATGGCTCACAATGAACTTAGTTAACAAGTGGAGAAGTGACAGTCTCTTAAATCAGCTGTGTGCGATTGTTAGAGCGCAGCTTTTTCTTATATTTTTTTATTTTTATTATACCCGTTACTCATAGAGTAGAAGGGTATTATAACTTTGTTCAAACCGATAATGTATGTAACAGGCAGAAGGAGACACCTCCGACCCCATAAAGTATATATATGTAGTTCTTTATTTATATGGTTTTTATTCAACAAGTAATAGAGCTTATACGAATTTCACATTTAATTATTAAGACTTATGACGAAATTATGTAGCTTTATGAACAACCGCTCTTGGCAACTTTTTTACTCGACCGCCTTTTTTTCTAGGCTTTTTTCTGCTCTTGTCTAGGGTTGCATTTTATTCAGGGCTGCAATATAAAAGTATCGAAAGATCTAATACTTATTACCACTACGAGTATTCTTGCTGGAACCAATTCCCACAATCGGCCCTCCTGACAGGACATTCGCCTCGAATGGATCAAGCCATGGTTTCATATACTCTGCAACTGTAATTGTTTTTATAGGACCTTCATTGTCTCCTATCTTTTCGACCTCATATCTCCCATGATCTTTGATCTCAACCACTTTATATGGGCCTAAATATTTACCTTTCAGCTTAAGCCCTACTCCGTACTGAGTCCTTTTTATGGCTACCAAATCATTAATATTATACTGTTTCTGTTGCTTTCTTTTTAAATCAAATGCTTTTTTATTTTCTTCCTGTATATCCCTAATGTTTTCACGAGCTTCTTGCCGCAAATTTTCACGCTTTTCTTCTAACTCTCTAATCATGAATTCGCTTACTAAATCCTTTAGCTCCTTATAATCGGCAACGCGCATATCTACTCCAGTCATTAACTGAAAAGGTGCTATTTTTGTGCTTCTTGGCTCTGTATTATTTATCATTTGCTGAACTTGTCCTAAATTCTTATACCATAATCCTGGATTGTCATTACTTAACTTAGACAACATTGGAACTACAAGCTTGTGCATCCGTTCCACCTGACCATTTCCACGAGGTACACCGGTGGCAATGAGCAAATGCTGAATATTTTCATTTTCACAATATTCTTTAAAGGAATTCGAGGTAAATGCGGAACCTCTGTCCGAGACAATTCTGTTGGGGTTCCCAAAATTAACTGCTTGTTTTTTCAAGCACTCTATAACCTCATCAACACCTGTACTACGGGTTGGATACAACCAAACATATTTCGAAAACCCATCTACCACGACTAAAATGTGATTATATCGCTTATTAGTTAGTTCCATTGGGCCAACATGGTCAATATGGTATGTAACAAACGGTACATTACCCTTATCGATTGCTGTCAGAAACCCTTCCTTTTTACCAGATTTCGCGTTTACTATTATGCAACGAACACAACTATCTACAACACGAGAAACTTTTCCTTTCAATTTTGGAATGTAATACGATTTTTCCACTAAATCTTGTGTTTTTGCTGCCGAGAAATGACCTTGGTTATGAGCAGAAACAATTATCTCGTTTTCCATCTGACCAGGAACTACTATGAGTTCTTTATTTGGGTCTTTAAATAGTACCTGATTTTGAATATAAAAATCTTCATATGAATCTTTAGCGACCAATTCTCTAACCCCTCTTATCCACTCATCTTGCAGCTGGGCCTCTCTCAATCGATGGATCAGGGTATCTGTTATAAAATAACAAGACACTCGGCTCAAAGCATCAGCATGCTTTAACTTAGACCCTGAACGATGTTCTATCTTATAATCAAAATCTTGCAAATATAATGCCCAACGTGCTACTCTTAAAGGAACCTCTTTCTTTTTCATGGTCATCATGAACGCGTTACAATCAGTTACTATGGTAAAAGATATGCCAAGAACATACACGCGCCATTTCATTAAAGCTGCTATTATTGCTAAAACCTCTAGCTCATACGAACTGTAATTCTCCTCACATGGCTTAGTTTTCCGACTCATAAATTGTACAGGGTGAAACATATTATCCTCTTGACCTCTTTGTAATAATACTGCCCCATACCCATACTTCGAAGCATCTGTGTGAATCTCTGTTCGCAACTTCGGGTTATACAGCTTTAATACTGGCTCACTAACTAAAGCTAATTTTAGTTCTTCAAATGCCTTCCGCTGAACTTCTGTGAATCCGAACTTAGCATCTTGCCTTAAAAGATCTGATAATGGCTTAGCAATAGCTGCATATCCATTTATGAATTTTCTAAAATAAGATGTTAACCCCAAAAACGTTGTATACCCTTTTTATCTTTGGGTTCCGGAAATTCTGTAACGGCCTGTATCTTTTCTTTGCTTGGGGTTATGGTTCCATCTTGAACGATATATCCCAAAAAATTGACTCTCTGATGTAATATCTGGCATTTGCCCCAATTAATTCGTAGCCCATTCTGAGAAGATACTTCTAACACTTGCTTCAATTTTCTTATCCCCTCATCAACATCATTACTAGGCACAATAACATCATCCATGTAAAGTATTACAATTCCACTAGCGAGCAACTCTCGTAAAACAGACATTATAAACCTAGTAAAACTGCAGGCGAATTCGAAATGCCAAACGGTACAAATAAAAATTCGTACTGCCCACTTTGAGTCACGAACGAAGTGTATTTTCTTGAACCTACTTCTACGGGCACATGGAAAAACCCATTGGTCAAATCCAATGTTGTATATATCTTCGCATTCTGAAGTTTGTCTAAGACATTGTCCATGTGTGCCATCGGAAAATTATCTCTAATAATTTTCTCATTTAATTTGCGATAGTCGCAGCATAGACGCTTTTTCCCATTTTTCTTAGCCACCAGGACTACGTGCGAAGCATACTCGGATGTACTTGGCTGTATTATACCTTCTTTTAACCATTCCCGCACCTGCTCATCTACAAAGTTTTGGTCACTATACGACTGTCGCCTGGGATGCTGATAAACTGGGATGTCATCTTTCAAAACAATTTTCATCTCGACAGGGGCATTTGTGTTACGGATTGGGCAATATTGTTCGATCATCTCCAATACCGTTTTAGCTTCAGGCCGACTAAGATGAGATAGATCTACCTTAGAAGTGGCTTTAAGCTCTTCCACACACATGCTTCGAAATTCATCATTCGCCTGACGATCAAATATCTGTGCATTCCTAATTTTACCTCCATCTTCAGTTTTCATCCTGATATTAAAGTGAGTACCACTTTTGGTAACCTTCATATCGACAGTGTCCAAAATTGTCCTTCCTAAAATAGCATCGAAACCTATATCCTGATCTTGAACAACATGAAACTCTACTTCCATTGAAATATCATCTATTAGAACGGATATAATAATACTTCCAAATGTTAAAATACGACTTTCTCCAATTCCCGTCAAACTCTTTCCTTTACCAGTTATTTCTGCTGCTCCTAGACTCACGAAAACTTGTCTGCGCATTAAGCACAAATCAGCGCCCGTGTCCAAACCAAACCTTTAAATATAATCTTTTTGTAAACAATGCTCTTCAATTCAAGACCTGATAGAGTAAATTCACTGCCTAATGACACTCCTATTTTATTCTCTTGAATTACATTAGCATTTGTTTCTTTCTTGACATCTGTTTTTGCTGCACATTGTGCTGCTCGGTGTCCTGCCTGACCACATGTAAAGCAAACAAAATCTGTTTTCTTACAGTCTTTCATTACGTGGGAACTATCGCCGCATTTGAAACATTTCCTGGATGATCCAGACTTAACCTGACCTTTGCCTTGATCTTTCTTTTGCCCCTGACGTTCCCCAGCTGATTGATTTGATTTGCCAGATCTAGCTTTCTGATATATCTCGATTTGATGTTTTAGTTCCTGTATATTTCTAGCCTGATATAACATTATCTTATTCCCTTTCGAATCAGGAATACCCTTTATGTAATAGTCAATTAAACTTGGCTCATCAATATTAACTGGCTTTGCGATTTCTTTCAGAGCATACAAATATTCAAATAATGATTCGTCTTTTCTCTGCTGACGCTGGTCCAATCTTCTATGAACCTCAGCTGATGACACTTTGACTGAAAACTCTTCCCTCAACTTAGCCTTCAAAACAGTCCAACTACGAATATTCGCCTCACTACGCACAAACAGTTTAGCCGCTCCTGTAAGCATCTGTTTCGAATAGATAAGCAGCTGCAAATCACTCCACTGGACAGTAGTTGAACAACTTTCTAACTCATCGATCCATTGTTCTACATCAGGACTTCCTGTTCCAGAGAAACTAGATACGCTGCCTTCTACATCTTTGAGAGTGAACCATGACCTGCCATTGTCTACTCTTTGATCTTCAGCTAAATTTCGCTCTGTAACCACGGATTGAACTTCATCTGAATCGCTTTCCGTTTCATCCTGAATTCCAAAATGTGTAAGCAATCTATTTTGCAACTCTAGTTTCCTTCCACTTGTTGGTAGCGCCAACTCTGCTAACTTTAACCTCAAATCTGCTACGCGAAGTGTCAAGATCTCGTCAAGTTGCATTTTGAAATGGTTAGCAAACAATCAAATACGTAAAATTATACAACACAATACTACTGTTACTTAACGTAACCTTACACTAGTACTGCCTCTGTTGATGCTCGCACCAGCTTTGCCTCTGTAGTTTCACGTAACTGCGCTGCCTCTGCCGACGATCGTATCAAGCTTTGCCTCTGTCGACGTTCGCACCAAGTCCTGCCTCTGCTTACTCACACAGAAACACTGCTTCTGTCGACGCAAACAGCAACTCTGCCTCTGTCGACTGTACGCACCAGTTCTGCCTTGATTTAATGCACCAGTTCGGACTCTGCTGACGTTCGCTTCAAGCTCTGCCTCTGACGACGCACACCGCAGCTCTGCTTCTGTCGCTGCAAACAACAACAATGTCTCTGTAGACGTACTCTCCAGCTCTGCTTCTACCAACTTAAGCAGCAACTTTGCCTCTGTCGACGCACACTCCAGCTCTGCTTCTACCAACTTAAGCAGCAACTTTGCCTCTGTCGACGCACGCTTTAGCTCTGCTTCTACCAACTTAAGCAGCAACTTTGCCTCTGTCGACGCACGCTCCAGCTCTGCTTCTACCAACTTAAGCAGCAACTTTGCCTCTGCCGACGTATGCACCAGTTCTGCTTCTGCCAACTTAAGCAGCAACTTTTCCTCTGCCGACGTATCCACCAGTTCTGCTTCTGCCGACTCTCGAAACTTCTTCGAGAATTCTGTATTCTGTTGCTCGCGTTTGTTCCAGCGTCGATCATGCAACGGTTCTTTTTTACCGTTCACTGCTTGCTACCAAAACGAACTGCGTCATATGCACAAATTTTGTCTTTACACTTAAGCTCATCCCGGACGAGCCCCCAATTTGTAGTTCTTTATTTATATGGTTTTTATTCAACAGGTAATAGAGCTTATACGAATTTCACATTTAATTATTAAGACTTATGACGAAATTATGTAGCTTTATGAACAACCGCTCTTGGCAACTTTTTTACTCGACCGCCTTTTTTTCTAGGCTTTTTTCTGCTCTTGTCTAGGGTTGCATTTTATTCAGGGCTGCAATATAAAAGTATCGAAAGATCCAATACTTATTACCACTACGAGTATTCTTGCTGGAACCAATTCGCACATATATTCTGGCTCACGATCAACAGCCGAGTCGATATAGCCATGTCCGTCTGTCTGTCCGTGTGAAAATCTAGATCTCAGCTATTATAAGAGCCAAATTTGGTGACAATATGTGTTATTATTGCACGCTGATCAAGTTTATTTTGGATTTTGGACACGCCCCCTTCCGCCCCGTAAATCGAAAAAACATTGATTACAAGCGCAATTTTGATGCCATATTGTTCATTTTCGGTTTACATGATAACTATAGCTAGCCAAATGATCTCTGAAAATTTGGTAACAATCGGATAATAAACACAGAAGTTATACAGCTTAACGTTTTCCATAGCTGTAAGCAGCGCTATCAGCAGCGCTGCATGCAGCATTATGCCGAATAGTGTGTGCGTGTACGGTGGTGAAATGGGTTAAGTTGTGGACTGCAAAACGAAGAGTACTATTATGCGTTTACGGGTTCGAGTTCCGCCCGCATCAAAAGGTCAATTTGTGCAAAAATGTTTTTTTTATACTCGCTACTCATAGAGTAGAAGGGTATTATAACTTTGTGCAAACCGAAAATGTATGTAACAGGCAGAAGGAGACACCTCCGACCCCATAAAGTATATATATTCTGGTTCAGGATCAACAGCCGAGACGATATAGCCATATCCGTCTGTCCGTCTGTCCGTCTGTCTGTCTGTCCGTTTGTCTGTCCGTGTGAAAATCTAGATCTCAGCTATTATAAAAGCTAGAACTACCAAATTTGGTGACAGTATGTGTTATTATTGCACGCTGATCAAGTTTATTTTGGATTTTGGCCATGCCCCCTTCCGCCCCTGTAAATCGAAAAAATTGATTACAAGCGCAATTTTGATGACATATTGTTCATATTCGGTTTACATGATAAATATGGCTAGCCAGATGATCTCTGAAAATTTGGTAAAAATCAGATAATAAACACAGAAGATACGCACCTAAACGTTTTCCATAGCTGTAAGCAGCGCTATCAGCAGCGCTGCATGCAGCATTATGCCGAATAGTGTGTGCGTGTACGGTGGTGAAATGGGTTAAGTTGTGGACTGCAAAACGAACAGTACTATTATGCGTTTACGGGTTCAAGTTCCGCCCGCATCAAAAGTTAAATGTGTGCAAAAATGTTTTTTTTATACCCGCTACTCATAGAGTAGAAGGGTATTATAACTTTGTTCAAACCGAAAATGTATGTAACAGGCAGAAGGAGACACCTCCGACCCCATAAATTATATATATTCTGGCTCAGGATCAACAGCCGAGTCGATATAGCCATGGCCGTATGTCCGTCTGTTTGTCCGTCTGTCTGTCCGTGTAAAAATCTAGATCTCAGCTATTATAAGAGCTAGAACTACCAAATTTGGTGACAGTATGTGTTATTATTGCACGCTGATCAAGTTTATTTTGGATTTTGGCCACGCCCCCTTCCGCCCCTGTAAAACGAAAAAAATTGATTTCAAGCGCAATTTTGATGCCGTGTTGTTCATTTTCGGTTTATATGATAACTATAGCTAGCCAGATGATCTCTGATAATTTGGTATCAATCGGATAATAAAACAGAAGTAATTCAGCTTAACGTTATCCATAGCTGTAAGCAGCGCTGCCGGCAGCGCAAATTCTTTATTTGTACAGGAAATAGTAAGAATGCCTTACAATGGAAATTTTTGCAGTTGTTGGATAACAGCGTCAGTAGCTTAGTGGAAAAGCGATGAACTCCTGAACCGACAGGTTTGATGGTTCGATTCCCAGTTCATGACGCCTAAGCTATTTCTTTTCTTTTAAGAACTTATACTTTAATTTTTGAATATGCATTAATTGGTGGTCGTGCATTTTATTTAAAACTTTTTTAATGGCTCACAATGAATTTAGTTAACAAGTGGAGAAGTGACATCGCTGCTTGCAGCATTATGCCGAATCGTGTGTGCGTGTACGGTGGTGAATTGGGTTAAGTTGTGGACTGCAAAACGAACAGAACTACTATGCATTTACGGGTTTGAGTCCCACCCGGATTAAAACTTAAATGTGTGCAAAAAACTATTTTTTTTTATTTTGGATTTTGACTTTGCATAAATATTGTAAGTCCATGGCCTTTTACGGTTAAAATATGATTGTAGCTGTTCTTTATTGTTCCGCAAATAATTATACCCGCTACTTTTAGAGTAAAAGGGTATTATAACTTTGTTTAAACTGAAAATGTATGTAACAGGCAGAAGGAGACACCTCCCACCCCATAAATGGTATATATATTCTGGATCATGATCAACAGCCGGGTCGATATAGCCATGTCCGTCTATCCGTCTGTCTGTCTGTCTGTCTGTCTGTCTGTCCGTGTGAAAATCTAGATCTCAGCTATTATAAGAGCTAGAACTACCCAATTTGGTGACAGCATGTGTTATTATTGCACGCTGATCAAGTTTATTTTGGATTTTGGCCACGCCCCCTTCCGCCCCTGTAAATCGAAAAAAATTGATTTCAAGCGCAATTTTGATGCCATATTGTTAATTTTCGGTTTATATGATAACTATAGCTAGCCAAAAGATCTCTGAAAATTTGATAACAATCGGATAATAAACACAGAAGTTATTTAGCTTAACGTTTTCAATAGCTGTAAGAAGCACTGCCGGCAGCGCAAATTTTTTATTTGTACAGAAAATAATAAGAATGCCTTACAATGCAAATTTTTGCAGTTTTTGGATAGGAGCGTCAGTAGCTTAGTGGAAAAGCGATGAGCTCCTGAACCGACAGGCCCTTGGTTCGATTCCCAGTTCATGCCGCTTAAGCTTTTTCTTTTTATACCCGCTACTCATAGAGTAGAAGGGTATTATAACTTTGCTCAAACCGAAAATGTATGTAACAGGCGCTGCTGCCGGGAGCGCTGCTTGCAGCATTGTGCCGAATCGTGTGTGCGTGAACGGTGGTGAAATGGGTTAAGTTGTGGACTGCAAAACGAACAGTACTATAATGCATTTACGGGTTCGAGTCCCGCCCGCATCAAAAATTAAATGTGTGCAAAAATGTTTTTTTATACCCGCTACTCATAGAGTAGAAGGGTATTATAACTTTGTTCAAACCGAAAATATATGTAACAGCCAGAAGGAGACACCTCCGACCTCATAAAGTATATATATTCTGGCTCAGGATCAACAGCCGAGTCGATATAGCCATGTCCGTCTGTCCGTCTGTCTGTCCGTGTGAAAATCTAAATCTCAGCTATTAAAAGAGCTAGGACTACCAAATTTGGTGACAATATGTGTTATTATTGCACGCTGATCAAGTTTATTTTGGATTTTGGCCACGCCTCCTTCCGCCCCCGTAAATCGAAAAAACATTGATTACAAGCGCAATTTTGATGCCATATTGTTCATTTTCGGTTTACATGACAACTATAGCTAGCCAAATGATCTGAATTTGGAATTTGAATTTGGAAACAATCGGATAATAAACACAGAAGTTATTCAGCTTAACGTTTTCCATAGCTATAAGCAGCGCTGCCGGCAGCGCTGCTTGCAGCATTGTGCCAAATCGTGTGTGCGTGTACGGTGGTGAAATGGGTTAAGTTGTGGACTGCAAAACGAACAGTACTATTATGCATTTACGGGTTCGAGTCCCGCCCGCATCAAAAATTAAATGTGTGCAAAAATGTTTTTTTTTATTTTAGATTTTGACTTTGCATAAATATTGTAAGTCCATAGCCTTTTACGGTCAAAATATGATTGTAGCCGTTATTTTTTGTTCCGCAAATAAATGATGTACGAGCAGCTGGGTAGCGGGTATATAACAGTCGAGCACGCTCGAATGTAGCTTTCTCACTTGTTATTTTAGATTTTGACTTTGCATAAATATTGTAAGTCCATAGCCTTTTACGGTCAAAATATGATTGTAGCCATTTTTTTTTTGTTTCGCAAATAAATGATGTACAAGGAGCTGGGAAGCGGGTATATTACAGTCGAGCACACTCGAATGTAGCTTTCTTACTTGTTATTTTAGATTTCGACTTTGCATAAATATTGTAAGTCCATAGCCTTTTACGGTGAAAATATGATTGTAGCCGTTTTTTTTTTTGTTTCGCAAATAAATGATGTACATGGAGCTGGGTAGCGGGTATATTACAGTCGAGCACTCTCGAATGTAGCTTTCTTATTTGTTTTTTATTTAATTGTATGTTTATGATTATTATTTATGAATAAATAGCAACAAAAACACGCATCATGCATTCAGACTTTGTTTTTGTCGTGCAAGAATTTCCGAATGGTCTCATAATGTAACTTTGGCAAAATTTGCGTAATGGCTTAGTGACCGAATTGAGAAGTGGTAGACCTCTTAGGTAATGGGTGCAAGGTTCGATTCCGCATGCATGCGTGTCATGGTGGGGGAGATCGAACTTTTCTTATTTTTTCCAAAAAAAGTTTTTGGCTCACTTTTTGAGCTACCTTCATGAAACTTTGTATACATGTTTCTTATTGCTGCCCGCTGTAAATAAGTCGGAACGAGCCGGTACGGACCGATACATCGTATAGATGCCATAGAACCTATCGGTCGTTTTTTTAACAAAATTTATTTAAAGTTAGAGTGCTCTATAACACTTTCCATTCAAGTATATAAAGAGGGCACATATCGTTTTTTATATGCACGTATTCGATTTATAGTCCTCAACAGGTAGAAGTATTATTTTGACTGTTTAAGTGATAAATCTTGGATTATTTTGGTACCTGAATGAAAGTTATACGTTTTCCATACTTTTTACTCCTTTTGCCGGCAGCGCTGCTTGTAGCATTGTGCCGAATAGTGTGTGTGTGTTCGGTGGTGAAATGGGTCAAGTTGTGGACTGCATAACGAACAGAACTATTATGCATTTATGGGCTCGAGTCCCACCCGGATCAAAAATTAAATGTGTGCAAAAAATTATTTTTTTATTTTAGTTTTTGACTTTGCATAAATATTGTAAGTCCATGGCCTTTTACGGTCAAAATATGATTGTAGCCGTTCTTTAAATAATTTTGATGTACGAGCAGCTGGGTAGCGGATACATTACATTCGAGCATGCTCGAATGTAGCTTTCTTACTTGTTTATTTAACTGTATGTTTAAGTTATGAGAATAAATAGCAAGAACAACATGCATCATGCATTCAGACTTTGTTTATGTCGTGCAAGAATTTCCGAATGGTCTCACAATGTAACTTTGGCAAAATTTCCGTAATGGCTTAATGACCGAATGGAGAAGTGGTAGACCTCACAGGTAATGGGTGCAAGGTTCGATTCCGCATGCATGCGTGTCATGGTGGGGGAGATCGAACTTTTCTTATTTTTTCCAAAAAAAGTTGTTGGCTCCCTTTTTGAGCTACCTTCATGAAATTCATCATCAAAAATAAATGTGTGAAAAATTATTTTTATACCCGCTACTCATAGAGTAGAAGGGTATTATAAGTTTGTTCAAACCGAAAATGTGTGTAATAGGCAGAAGGAGACACCTCCGACCCCATAAAGTATATATATTCTGGCTCAGGATCAACAGCCGAGTCGATATAGCCATGTCCGTCTGTCCGTCTGTCTGTCCGTGTGAAAATCTAAATCTCAGCTATTATAAGAGCTAGGACTACCAAATTTGGTGACAATATGTGTTATTATTGCACGCTGATCAAGTTTATTTTGGATTTTGGCCACGCCCCCTTCCGCCCCCGTAAATCGAAAAAACATTGATTACAAGCGCAATTTTGCTGCCACATTGTTCATTTTCGGTTTGGATGATAACTATCGCTAGCCAGATGATCTCTGAGAATTTGGTAACAATCGGATAATAAACACAAAAGCTATTCAGCTTAACGTTTTCCATAGCTGTAAGCAGCGCTGCCGGCAGCGCTGCTTGCAGCATTGTGCCGAATCGTGTGTTCGTGTACAGTGGTGAAATGGGTTAAGTTGTGGACTGCAAAACGAACAGTACTATTATGCATTTACGGGTTCGAGTCCCGCCCGCATCAAAAATTAAATGTGTGCAAAAATGTTTTTTTTTTATTTTAGATTTTGACTTTGCATAAATATTGTAAGTCCATAGCCTTTTACGGTCAAAATATGATTGTAGCCGTTTTTTTTTTGTTCCGCAAATAAATGATGTACGAGCAGCTGGGTAGCGGCTATATTACAGTCGAGCACACTCGAATGTAGCTTTCTTACTTGTTTCTTATATTTTTATACCCGGATCAATTTATTTATACTCAGGATCAACAGCCGAGTCGATATAGCCATATCCGTTTGTCCGTCTGTCTGTCGGTGTGAAAATCTAGATCTCAGCTATTATAAGAGCTAGAACTACCAAATTTGGTGACAGTATGTGTTATTATTGCACGCTGATCAAGTTTATTTTGGATTTTGGCCACGCCCCCTTCCGCCCCTGTAAATCGAAAAAAATTGATTACAAGCGCAATTTTGATGCCATATTGTTCATATTCGGTTTACATGATAACTATAGCTAGCCAAAAGATCTCTGAAAATTTGGTAACAATCGGATAATAAACACAGAAGTTATTCAGCTTAACGTTTTCCATAGCTGTAAGCAGCGCTGCCGGCAGCGGAAATTCTTTATTTGTACAGGAAATAATAAGAATGCCTTACAATGCAAATTTTTGCAGTTTTTGGATAGGAGCGTCAGTAGCTTAGTGGAAAAGCGATGAGCTCCTGAACCGACAGGCCCTTGGTTCGATTCCCTATTCATGCCGCTTAAGCTTTTTCTTTTTATACCCGCTACTCATAGAGTAGAAGGGTATTATAACTTTGCTCAAACCGAAAATGTATGTAACAGGCGCTGCTGCCGGCAGCGCTGCTTGCAGCATTGTGCCGAATCGTGTGTGCGTGTACGGTGGTGAAATGGGTTAAGTTGTGGACTGCAAAACGAACAGTACTATTATGCATTTACGGGTTCGCGTCCCGCCCGCATCAAAAATTAAATGTGTGCAAAAATGTTTTTTTTTATTTTAGATTTTGACTTTGCATAAATATTGTAAGTCCATAGCCTTTTACGGTCAAAATATGATTGTACCCGTTTTTTTTGTTCCGCAAATAAATGATGTACGAGCAGCTGGGTAGCGGGTATATTACAGTCGAGCACACTCTAATGTAGCTTTCTTACTTGTTTATTTTAGATTTTGTTTTGGCATAAATATTGTAAGTCCATAGCCTTTTACGGTCAAAATATGATTGTAGCCGTCTTTTTTTGTTCCGCAAATAAATGATGTACGAGCAGCTGGGTAGCGGGTATATTACAGTCGAGCACACTCGAATGTAGCTTTCTTACTTGTTTTTATACCCGCTACTCATAGAGTAGAAGGGTATTATAGCTTTGCTCAAACCGAAAATGTATGTAACAGGCGCTGCTGCCGGCAGCGCTGCTTGCAGCATTGTGCCGAATCGTGTGTGCGTGTACGGTGGTGAAATGGGTTAAGTTGTGGACTGCAAAACGAACAGTACTATTATGAATTTGCGGGTTCGAGTCCCGCCCGCATCAAAAATTAAATGTCTGCAAAAATGTTTTTTTTTATACCCGCTACTCATAGAGAAGAAGGGTATTATAACTTTGTTCAAACCGAAAATGTATGTAACAGACAGAAGGAGACACCTCCGACCCCATAAAGTATATATATTCTGGCTCAGGATCAACAGCCGAGTCGATATAGCCCTGTCCGTCTGTCCGTCTGTCTGTCCGTGTGAAAATCTAGATCTCAGCTATTATAAGAGCTAGGACTTCCAAATTTGGTGACAATCTGTGTTATTATTGCACGCTGATCAAGTTTATTTTGGATTTTGGCCACGCCCCCTTCCGCCCCCGTAAATCGAAAAAACATTGATTACAAGCGCAATTTTTACGCCATATTGTTCATTTTCGGTTTACATGATAACTATAGCTAGCCAAAAGATCTCTGATTTGATAACAATCGGATAATAAACAAAGAAGTTATTCAGCTTAACGTTTTCAATAGCTGTAAGAAGCACTGCCGGCAGCGCAAATTTTTTATTTGTACAGAAAATAATAAGAATGCCTTACAATGCAAATTTTTGCAGTTGTTGGATAAGAGCGTCAGTAGCTTAGTGGAAAAGCGATGAGCCGAATCGTGTGTGCGTGTACGGTGGTAAAATGGGTTAAGTTGTGGACTGCAAAACGAACAGTACTATTATGCATTTACGGGTTCGAGTCCCGCCCGCATCAAAAATTAAATGTCTGCAAAAATGTTTTTTTTATACACGCTACTCATAGAGTAGAAGGGTATTATAACTTTGTTCAAACCGAAAATGTATGTAACAGGCAGAAGGAGACACCTCCGACCCCATAAAGTATATATATTCTGGCTCAGGATCAACAGCCGAGTCGATATAGCCATGTTCGTCTGTCTGTCCGTATGAAAATCTAGATCTCAGCTATTATAAGAGCTAGGACTACCAAATTTGGTGACAATATGTGTTATTATTGCACGCTGATCAAGTTTATTTTGGATTTTGGCCACGCCCCCTTCCGCCCCTGTAAAACAAAAAAAATTGATTTCAAGCGCAATTTTGATGCCGTGTTGTTCATTTTCGGCTTATATGATAACTATAGCTAGCCAAAAGATCTCTGAAAATTTGATAACAATCGGATAATAAACACAGAAGTTATTCAGCTTAACGTTTTCCATAGCTGTAAGAAGCACTGCCGGCAGCGCAAATTTTTTATTTGTACAGAAAATAATAAGAATGCATTACAATGCAAATTTTTGCAGTTGTTGGATAAGAGCGTCAGTAGCTTAGTGGAAAAGCGATGAGCTCCTGAACCGACAGGCCCTTGGTTCGATTCCCAGTTCATGCCGCTTAAGCTTTTTCTTTTTATACCCGCTACTCATAGAGTAGAAGGGTATTATAACTTTGCTCAAACCGAAAATGTATGTAACAGGCGCTGCTGCCGGCAGCGCTGCTTGCAGCATTGTGCCGAATCGTGTGTGCGTGTACGGTGGTGAAATGGATTAAGTTGTGGACTGCAAAACGAACAGTACTATTATGCATTTACGGGTTCGAGTCCCGCCCGCATCAAAAATTAAATGTCTGCAAAAATGTTTTTTTTTATACCCGCTACTCATAGAGTAGAAGGGTATTATAACTTTGTTCAAACCGAAAATGTAAGTAACAGGCAGAAGGAGACACCTCCGACCCCATAAAGTATATATATTCTGGCTCAGGATCAACAGCCGAGTCGATATGGCCATGTCCGTCTGTCCGTCTGTCTGTCCGTGTGAAAATCTAGATCTCAGCTATTATAAGAGCTAGGACTTCCAAATTTGGTGACAATCTGTGTTATTATTGCACGCTGATCAAGTTTATTTTGGATTTTGGCCACGCCCCCTTCCGCCCCCGTAAATCGAAAATACATTGATTACAAGCGCAATTTTTACGCCATATTGTTCATTTTCGGTTTACATGAAAACTATAGCTAGCCAAATGATCTCTGAAATTTGGTAACAATCGGATAATAAACACAGAAGTTATTCAGCTTAACGTTTTCCATAGCTATAAGCAGTGCTGCCGGCAGCGCTGCTTGCAGCATTGTGCCGAATCATGTGTGCGTGTACGGTGGTGAAATGGGTTAAGTTGTGGACTGCAAAACGAACAGTACTATTATGCATTTACGGGTTCGAGTCCCGCCCGCATCAAAAATTAAAAAAAAAAAACATTGATTACCAGCGCAATTTTGATGCCATATTGTTCATTTTCGGTTTACATGATAACTATAGCTAGCCAAATGATCTCTGAAAATTTGGTAACAATCGGATGATAAACACAGAAGTTATTCAGCTTAAAGTTTTCTATAGCTGTAAGCAGCGCTTCCGGCAGCGCTGCTTGCAGCATTGTGCCGAATCGTGTGTGCGTGTACGGTGGTGAAATGGGTTAAGTTGTGGACTGCAAAACGAACAGTACTATTATGCATTTACGGGTTCGAGTCCCGCTCGCATCAAAAATTTAATGTGTGCAAAAATGTTTTGTTTTATTTTAGATTTTGACTTTGCATAAATATTGTAAGTCCATAGCCTTTTACGGTCAAAATATGATTGTAGCCGTTTTTGTTTGTTCCGCAAATAAATGATGTACGAGCAGCTGGGTAGCGGGTATATTACAGTCGAGCACTCTCGAATGTAGCTTTCTTACTTCTTTTATTTTAGATTTTGACTTTGCATAAATATTGTAAGTCCATAGCCTTTTACGGTCAAAATATGATTGTAGCCGTTTTTTTTTGTTCCGCAAATAAATGATGTACGAGCAGCTGGGTAGCGGGTATTTTACAGTCGAGCACACTCGAATGTAGCTTTCTTACTTGTTTCTTATATTTTTATACCCGCTACTCATAGAGTAGAAGGGAATTATAACTTTGTTCAAACCGAAAATGTATGTAACAGGCAGAAGGAGACACCTCCGACCCCATAAAGTATATATATTCTGGCTCAGGATCAACAGCCGAGTCGCTATAGCCATGGCCGTCTGTCCGTCTGTCTGTCCGTGTGAAAATTTAGAACTCAGCTATTATAAAAGCTAGGACTACCAAATTTGGTGACAATATGTGTTATTATTGCACGCTGATCAAGTTTATTTTGGATTTTGGCCACGCCCCCTTCCGCCCCCGTAAATCGAAAAAACATTGATTACAAGCGCAATTTTCATGCCATATTGTTCATTTTCGGTTTACATGATAACTATAGCTAGCCAGATGACCTCTGAAAATTTGGTAATTATCGGATAATAAACACAGAAGTTATTCAGCTTAACGTTTTCCATAGCTGTAAGCAGCGCTGCCGGCAGCGCTGCTTGCAGCATTGTGCCGAATCGTGTGTGCGTGTACGGTGGTGAAATGGGTTAAGTTGTGGACTTCAAAACGAACAGTACTATTATGCATTTACGGGTTCGAGTCCCGCCCGCATCAAAAATTAAATGTGTGCAAAAATGTTTTCTTTATACCCGCTACTCATAGAGTAGAAGGGTATTATAACTTTGTTCAAACCAAAAATGTATATAACAGGCAGAAGGAGACACCTCCGCTTCCGGCAGCGCTGCTTGCAGCCTTGTGCCGAATCGTGTGTGCGTGTACGGTGGTGAAATGGGTTAAGTTGTGGACTGCAAAACGAACAGTACTATTATGAATTTGCGGGTTCGAGTCCCGCCCGCATCAAAAATTAAATGTCTGCAAAAATGTTTTTTTTTATACCCGCAACTCATAGAGAAGAAGGGTATTATAACTTTGTTCAAACCGAAAATGTATGTAACAGGCAGAAGGAGACACCTCCGACCCCATAAAGTATATATATTCTGGCTCAGGATCAACAGCCGAGTCGATATAGCCATGTCCGTCTGTCCGTCTGTCCGTCTGTCTGTCCGTGTGAAAATCTAGATCTCAGCTATTATAAGAGCTAGGACTTCCAAATTTAGTGACAATCTGTGTTATTATTGCACGCTGATCAAGTTTATTTTGGATTTTGGCCACGCCCCCTTCCGCCCCCGCAAATCGAAAAAACATTGATAACAAGTGCAATTTTGATGCCATATTCTTCATTTTCGGTTTACATGATAACTATAGCTAGCCAGATGATCTCTGAAAATTTGGTAACAATCGGATAATAAACACAGAAGTTATTCAGCTTAACGTTTTCCACAGCTGTAAGCAGCGCTGCCGGCAGCGCTGCTTGCAGCATTGTGCCGAATCGTGTGTGCGTGTACGGTGGTGAAATGGGTTAAGTTGTGGACTGTAAAACGAACAGTACTATTATGCATTTACGGGTTCGAGTCCCGCCCGCATCAAAAATTAAATGTGTGCAAAAATGTTTTTTTTTTTTATTTTATATTTTGACTTTGCATAAATATTATAAGTCCATAGCCTTTTACGGTCAAAATATGATTGTAGCCGTTTTTTTGTTCCGCAAATAAATTTTGTACAAGCAGCTGGGTAGCGGGTATGTTACAGTCGAGCACACTCGACTGTAGCTTTCTTACTTGTTTTTATACCCGCTACTCATAGAGTAGAAGGGTATTATATCTTTGTTCAAACCGAAAATGTATGTAACAGGCGGAAGGAGACACCTCCGACCCCATAAAGTATATATATTCTGGCTCAGGATCAACAGCCGAGTCGATATAGCCATGTCCGTCTGTCCGTCTGTCTGTCCGTGTGAAAATCTAGATCTCAGCTATTATAAGAGCTAGGACAACCAAATTTGGTGACAATATGTGTTATTATTGCACGCTGATCAAGTTTATTTTTGATTTTGGCCAGGCCCCCTTTCGCCCCTGTAAATCGAAAAAAATTGATTACAAGCACAATTTTGATGTCATGTTGTTCATTTTCGGTGTATATGATAACTATAGCTAGCCAGATAATCTCTAAAAATTTGGTAACAATCAAATAATAAACACAAAAGTTATTCAGTTTAACGTTTTCCATAGCTGTAAATAGCGCTGCCGGCCACGCAAATTCTTTATTTGTACAGGAAATAATAAGAATGTCATACAATGCAAATTTTTGAAGTTGTTGGATAACAGCGTCAGTAGCTTTGTTCCGCAAATAAATGATGTACGAGCAGCTGGGTAGAGGGTATATTACAGTCGAACACACTCGAATGTAGATTTCTTACTTGTTTTAACAAAATTTATTAAAAGTTAGAGTGCTCTAGAACACTTTCCATTCAAGTATATAAAGAGGTATTGAAAGGGCACATATCGTTTTTTACATGCACGTATTCGATTTATAGTTCTTTATTGTTCCGCAAATAATTTTGATGTACGAGCAGCTGGGTAACGGGTATATTACAGTCGAGCACACTCGAATGTAGCTTTCTTACTTGTTTTTATACCCGCTACTCATAGAGTAGAAGGGTATTATAACTTTGTTCAAACCGAAAATGTATGTAACAGGCAGAAGGAGACACCTCCGACCCCATAAAATATATATATTCAGGCTCAGGATCAACAGCCAAGTCGATATAGCCATGGCCGTCTGTCTGTCCGTGTGAAAATCTAGATATCAGCTATTATAAGAGCTAGAACTACCAAATTTAGTGACAGTATGTGTTATTATTGCACGCTGCTCAAGTTTATTTTTTATTTTGGCCAGGCCCCCTTTCGCCCCTGTAAATCGAAAAAAATTGATTACAAGCACAATTTTGATGCCATATTGTTCATTTTCGGTGTATATGATAACTATAGCTAGCCAGATAATCTCTGAAAATTTGGTAACAATCGAATTATAAACACAGAAGTTATTCGGTTTAACGTTTTCCATAGCTGTAAACAGCGCTGCCGGCAGCGCAAATTCTTTATTTGTACAGGAAATAATAAGAATGCCATACAATGGAAATTTTTGCAGTTGTTGGATAACAGCGTCAGTAGCTTAGTGGAAAAGCGATGAACTCCTGAACCGACAGGCCCGTGATACGATTCCCAGTTCATGCCGCTTAAGCTTTTTCTTTTTTTATACCCGCTACTCATAGAGTAAAAGGGTATTATATCTTTGTTCAAACCGAAAATGTATGTAACAGGCAGAAGGAGACACCTCCGACCCCATAAAGTATATATATTCTGGCTCAGGATCAACAGCCGAGTCGATATAGCCATGTCCGTCTGTCCGTCTGTCTGTCCGTGTGAAAATCTAGATCTCAGCTATTATAAGAGCTAGGACAACCAAATTTGGTGACAATATGTGTTATTATTGCACGCTGATCAAGTTTATTTTGGATTTTGGCCACGCCCCCTTCCGCCCCCGCAAATCGAAAAAACATTGATAACAAGTGCAATTTTGATGCCATATTCTTCATTTTCGGTTTACATGATAACTATAGCTAGCCAGATGATCTCTGAAAATTTGGTAACAATCGGATAATAAACACAGAAGTTATTCAGCTTAACGTTTTCCACAGCTGTAAGCAGCGCTGCCGGCAGCGCTGCTTGCAGCATTGTGCCGAATCGTGTGTGCGTGTACGGTGGTGAAATGGGTTAAGTTGTGGACTGCAAAACGAACAGTACTATTATGCATTTACGGGTTCGAGTCCCGCTCGCATCAAAAATTTAATGTGTGCAAAAATGTTTTGTTTTATTTTAGATTTTGACTTTGCATAAATATTGTAAGTCCATAGCCTTTTACGGTCAAAATATGATTGTAGCCGTTTTTTTGTTCCGCAAATAAATTTTGTACAAGCAGCTGGGTAGCGGGTATGTTACAGTCGAGCACACTCGACTGTAGCTTTCTTACTTGTTTTTATACCCGCTACTCATAGAGTAGAAGGGTATTATATCTTTGTTCAAACCGAAAATGTATGTAACAGGCGGAAGGAGACACCTCCGACCCCATAAAGTATATATATTCTGGCTCAGGATCAACAGCCGAGTCGATATAGCCATGTCCGTCTGTCCGTCTGTCTGTCCGTGTGAAAATCTAGATCTCAGCTATTATAAGAGCTAGGACTACCAAATTTGGTGACAATCTGTGTTATTATTGCACGCTGATCAAGTTTATTTTGGATTTTGGCCACGCCCCCTTCCGCCCCTCGAAAAAACATTGATTACAAGCGCAATTTTGATGTCATATTGTTAATTTTCGGTTTATATGATAACTATAGCTAGCCAGATGATCTCTGAAAATTTGGTAACAATCGGATAATAAACACAGAAGTTATTCAGCTTAACGTTTTCCACAGCTGTAAGCAGCGCTGCCGGCAGCGCTGCTTGCAGCATTGTGCCGAATCGTGTGTGCGTGTACGGTGGTGAAATGGGTTAAGTTGTGGACTGCAAAACGAACAGTACTATTATGCATTTACGGGTTCGAGTCCCGCCCGCATCAAAAATTAAATGTGTGCAAAAATGTTTTTTTTTTTTATTTTATATTTTGACTTTGCATAAATATTATAAGTCCATAGCCTTTTACGGTCAAAATATGATTGTAGCCGTTTATTGTTCCGCAAATAAATTTTGTACAAGCAGCTGGGTAGCGGGTATGTTACAGTCGAGCACACTCGACTGTAGCTTTCTTACTTGTTTTATTTTAGATTTTGACTTTGCATAAATATTGTAAGTCCAAAGCCTTTTACGGTCAAAATATGATTGTAGCCGTTTTTTTTTGTTCCGCAAATAAATGATGTACGAGCAGCTGCATAGCGGGTATATTACAGTCGAGCACACTCGACTGTAGCTTTCTTACTTGTTTTATTTTAGATTTTGACTTTGCCTAAATATTGTAAGTCCATAGCCTTTTACGGTCAAAATATGATTGTAGCCGTTTTTTTTTTCCGCAAATAAATGATGTACGAGCAGCTGGGTAGCGGGTATATTAGAGTCGAGCACACTCGAATGTAGCTTTCTTACTTGTTTTTATACCCGCTACTCATAGAGTAGAAGGGTATTATATCTTTGTTCAAACCGAAAATGTATGTAACAGGCGGAAGGAGACACCTCCGACCCCATAAAGTATATATATTCTGGCTCAGGATCAACAGCCGAGTCGATATAGCCATGTCCGTCTGTCTGTCCGTGTGAAAATCTAGATATCAGCTATTATAAGAGCTAGAACTACCAAATTTAGTGACAGTATGTGTTATTATTGCACGCTGCTCAAGTTTATTTTTTATTTTGGCCAGGCCCCCTTTCGCCCCTGTAAATCGAAAAAAATTGATTACAAGCACAATTTTGATGCCATATTGTTCATTTTCGGTGTATATGATAACTATAGCTAGCCAGATAATCTCTGAAAATTTGGTAACAATCGAATTATAAACACAGAAGTTATTCGGTTTAACGTTTTCCATAGCTGTAAACAGCGCTGCCGGCAGCGCAAATTCTTTATTTGTACAGGAAATAATAAGAATGCCATACAATGGAAATTTTTGCAGTTGTTGGATAACAGCGTCAGTAGCTTAGTGGAAAAGCGATGAACTCCTGAACCGACAGGCCCGTGATACGATTCCCAGTTCATGCCGCTTAAGCTTTTTCTTTTTTTATACCCGCTACTCATAGAGTAAAAGGGTATTATAACTTTGTTCAAACCGAAAATGTATGTAACAGGCAGAAGGAGACACCTCCGACCCCATAAAGTATATATATTCTGGCTCAGGATCAACAGCCGAGTCGATATAGCCATGTCCGTCTGTCCGTCTGCCTGTCTATCCGTCTGTATGTCCTTGTGCAGATCTAGATCTAAGCTATTATAAGAGATAGAACTACCAAATTTGGTGACAGTATGTGTTATTATTGCACGGTGATCAAGTTTATTTTGGATTTAGGCCACAACTCCTTCCGCCCCTGTAAATGAAAAAAAAATTGATTACAAGCGGAATTTTGATGCCATATTGTTCATTTTCGGTTTGTACGATAACTATAGCTAGCCAGATAATCTCTGAATTTGGTAACAATCGTATAATAAACACAGAAGTTATTCAGCTTAACGTTATCCATAGCTGTAAGCAGCGCTGCCGGCAGCGGAAATTCCTTATTTGTACAAGAAATAATAAGAATGCCTTACAATGCAAATTTTTGCAGATGTTGGATAACAGCGTCAGTAGCTGAGCGGAAAAGCGATGAACTCCTGAACCGATTCCCAGCTCCTGAACCGATTGCTTTTTATTTTTTTTTTTTTTTTTCTTTTTTTTATATTTTTTTTTTTTTTTTAAAATTTTTTTCCCCCCCTTATTTTTTTTTTTTTTTTTAAATTTTTTAAAACAAATTTGGTGACAATATGTGTTATTATTGCCGCTGATCAAGTTTATTTTGGATTTTGGCCACGCCCCCTTCCGCCCCCGTAAATCGAAAAAACATTGATTACAAGCGCAATTTTGATGCCATATTGTTCATTTTCGGTTTACATGATAACTATAGCTAGCCAATTGATCTCTGAAAATTTGGTAACAATCGGATAATAAACACAGAAGTTATTCAGCTTAACGTTTTCCATAGCTATAAGCAGCACTGCCGGCAGCGCTTCTTGCAGCATTTTGCCGAATCGTGTGTGCGTGTACGGTGGTGAAATGGGTTAAGTTGTGGACTGCAAAACGAACAGTACTATCGTATTATGCGTTTACGGGTTCGAGTCCCGCCCGCATCAAAAATTAAATGTGTGCAAAAATGTTTTTTTTATACCCGCTACTCATAGAGTAGAAGGGTATTATAACTTTGTTTAAACCGAAAATGTATGTAACAGGCAGAAGGAGACACCTCCGACCCCATAAAGTATATATATTCTGGCTCAGGATCAACAGCCGAGTCGATATAGCTATGTCCGTCTGTCCGTCTGTCTGTCCGTGTGAAAATCTAGATCTCAGCTATTATAAGAGCTAGGACAACCAAATTTGGTGACAATATGTGTTATTATTGCACGCTGATCAAGTTTATTTTGGATTTTGGCCACGCCCCCTTCCGCCCCCGCAAATCGAAAAAAACTGATAACAAGTGCAATTTTGATGCCATATTGTTACATTGATAACTATAGCTAGCCAGATGATCTCTGCAAATTTGGTAACAATCGGATAATAAACACAGAAGTTATTCAGCTTAACGTTTTCCACAGCTGTGGGCAGCGCTGCCGGCAGCGCTGCTTGCAGCATTGTGCCGAATCGTGTGCGTGTACGGTGGTGAAATAGGTTAAGTTGTGGACTGCAAAACGAACAGTACTATTATGCATTTACGGGTCCGCGCCCGCATCAAAAATTAAATGTGTGCAAAAATGTTTTTTTTTTTTTTTTTTTTTTTTTTTTTTTATAATATTTTTTTTTTATTTTTTTTTTTAAATTTTTTTTTTTTTTTTTTTTTTATAAATTTTTTTTGGGTATTTATTTTTTTTTTTTTATACCCGCTACTCATAGAGTAGAAGGGTATTATAACTTTGTTCAAACCGAAAATGTATGTAACAGGCAGAAGGAGACACCTCCGACCCCATAAAGTATATATATTCTGGCACAGGATCAACAGCCGAGTCGATATAGCCATGTCCGTCTGTCCGTCTGTCTGTCCGTGTGAAAATCTAGATCTCAGCTATTATAAGAGCTAGGACTACTAAATTTGGTGACAATATGTGTTATTATTGCACGCTGATCAAGTTTATTTTGGATTTTAGCCACGCCCCCTTCCGCCCCCGTAAATCGAAAAAAATTGATTACAAGTGCAATTTTGATGTCATATTGTTCATTTTCGGTTTATATGATAAGTATAGCTAGCCAGATGATCTCTGAAAATTTGGTAACAATCGGATAATAAACACAGAAGTTATTCAGCTTAACGTTTTCCATAGCTGTAAGCAGCGCTGCCGGCAGCGCTGCTTGAAGCATTGTGCCGAATCGTGTGTGCGTGTACGGTGGTGAAATGGGTTAAGTTGTGGACTGCAAAACGAACAGTACTATTATGCGTTTACGGGTTCGAGTCCCGCCCGCATCAAAAATTTAATGTGTGCAAAAATGTTTTTTTTTTTATTTTATATTTTGACTTTGCATAAATATTATAAGGTCATAGCCTTTTACGGTCAAAATATGATTGTAGCCGTTTTTTTGTTCCGCAAATAAATTATGCACAAGCAGCTGGGTAGCGGGTATATTACAGTCGAGCACACTCGACTGTAACTTTCTTAGTTGTTTTATTTTTAGTTTTTATTAAATTGTATGTTTAAGTTAAATTAAGTTATTTAATTGTATGTTTATGATTATTATTTATTATTAAATAGCAACAACAACACGCATCATGCATTCGTACTTTGTTTTTATCGTGCAAGAATTTCCGAATGGTCTTATTATGTTACTTTACCAAAATTTGCGTAATGGCTTAATGATTGAATGGAGAAGTGGTGGACCTCTTAGGTAATGGGTCTAAAGTTCGACGCCGCATGCATGCGTGTCATTTTGGGGCTGCCACCGAACTTTTTTTATTTTTCAAAAATAAGTTTTTGCCTCACTTTTTGAGCTACCTTCATGAAACATTGTATACATGTTTCTTATTGCTGCCCGCTGTAAATAGGTCGGAACGACCCGGTACGGAACGATACATCGTATAGATGCCATAGAACCTATCGGTCGTTTTTTTAACAAAGTTTTTTAAAAGTTATAGTGCTCGAGAACCCTTTACATTCAAGTAAATAAAGAGGTCTTAAATGGCACATATCGTTTTTTACATGCACGTATTCGATTTATAGTCCTCAACAGGTAGAATTATTATTTTTACTGTTTAAGTGATCAATCTTGGATTTTTTTGGTACCTGAATAAAAGTTATACGTTTTCAATACTTTTTACTCCTTTTGCCAGCAACGCTGCTTGCAGCATTGTGCCGAATAGTGTGTGCGTGTACGGTGGTGAAATGGAATTATTGAATTGAATTGTTTTTTTTTATTTTAGATTTTGACCTTGCATAAATATTGACCTTTTACGGTCAAAATATTGTATGATTGTGGCCGTTCTTTATTGTTCCGCAAATAATTTTGATGTACGAGCAGCTGGGTAACGGGTATATTACAGTCGAGCACACTCAAATGTAGCTTTCTTACTTGTTTTTATACCCGCTACTCATAGAGTAGAAGGGTATTATAACTTTGTTCAAACCGAAAATGTATGTAACAGGCAGAAGGAGACACCTCCGACCCCATAAAGTATATCTATTCTGGATCAGGATCAACAGCCGATTCGATATAGCCATGTCCGTCTGTCCGTCTGTCTGACGTCTGTCTGTCCGTGTGAAAATCTAGATCTCAGCTATTATAAGAGCTAGAACTACCAAATTTAGTGACAGTATGTGTTATTATTGCACGCTGATCAAGTTTATTTTTTATTTTGGCCAGGCCCCCTTTCGCCCCTGTAAATCGAAAAAAATTGATTACAAGCACAATTTTGATGCCATATTGTTCAGTTTCGAATCGAATAATAAACACAGAAGTATTGATTACCCGCTACTCATAGAGTAAAAGGTTATTATAACTTTGTTCAAACCGAAAATGTATGTAACAGGCAGAAGGAGACACCTCCGACCCCATAAAGTATATATATTCTGGCTCAGGATCAACAGCCGAGTCGATATAGCCGTGTCCGTCTGTCCGTCTGCCTGTCTATCCGTCTGTATGTCCTTGTGCAGATCTAGATCTAAGCTATTATAAGGGAAAGAACTACCAAATTTGGTGACAGTATGTGTTATTATTGCATGCTGATCAAGTTTATTTTTGATTTACGCCACGCCTCCTTCCGCCCCTGTAAATCAAAAAAAATTGATTACAAGCACAATTTTGATGCCATATTGTTCAGTTTCGGTGTATATGATAACTATAGCTAGCCAGATAATCTCTGAATTTGGTAACAATCGGATAATAAACACAGAAGTTATTCAGCTTAACGTTTTCCATAGCTGTAAGCAGCGCTGCCGGCAGCGCTGCTTGAAGCATTGTGCCGAATCGTGTGTGCGTGTACGGTGGTGAAATGGGTTAAGTTGTGGACTGCAAAACGAACAGTACTATTATGCGTTTACGGGTTCGAGTCCCGCCCGCATCAAAAATTAAATGTGTGCAAAAATGTTTTTTTTTTTTTATTTTATATTTTGACTTTGCATAAATATTATAAGGTCATAGCCTTTTACGGTCAAAATATGATTGTAGCCGTTTTTTTGTTCCGCAAATAAATTATGCACAAGCAGCTGGGTAGCGGGTATATTACAGTCGAGCACACTCGACTGTAACTTTCTTAGTTGTTTTATTTTTAGTTTTTATTAAATTGTATGTTTAAGTTAAATTAAGTTATTTAATTGTATGTTTATGATTATTATTTATTATTAAATAGCAACAACAACACGCATCATGCATTCGTACTTTGTTTTTATCGTGCAAGAATTTCCGAATGGTCTTATTATGTTACTTTACCAAAATTTGCGTAATGGCTTAATGATCGAATGGAGAAGTGGTGGACCTCTTAGGTAATGGGTCTAAGGTTCGACGCCGCATGCATGCGTGTCATTTTGGGGGCCACCGAACTTTTTTTATTTTTTCCAAAAATAAGTTTTTGCCTCACTTTTCGAGCTACCTTCATGAAACATTGTATACATGTTTCTTATTGCTGCCCGCTGTAAATAGGTCGGAACGACCCGGTACGGACCGATACATCGTATAGATGCCATAGAACCTATCGGTCGTTTTTTTAACAAAGTTTTTTAAAAGTTATAGTGCTCGAGAACCCTTTACATTCAAGTAAATAAAGAGGTCTTAAAATGGCACATATCGTTTTTTACATGCACGTATTCGATTTATAGTCCTCAACAGGTAGAATTATTATTTTTACTGTTTAAGTGATCAATCTTGGATTTTTTTGGTACCTGAATAAAAGTTATACGTTTTCAATACTTTTTACTCCTTTTGCCAGCAACGCTGCTTGCAGCATTGTGCCGAATAGTGTGTGCGTGTACGGTGGTGAAATGGAATTATTGAATTGAATTGTTTTTTTTATTTTAGATTTTGACCTTGCATAAATATTGACCTTTTACGGTCAAAATATTGTATGATTGTGGCCGTTCTTTATTGTTCCGCAAATAATTTTGATGTACGAGCAGCTGGGTAACGGGTATATTACAGTCGAGCACACTCGAATGTAGCTTTCTTACTTGTTTTTATACCCGCTACTCATAGAGTAGAAGGGTATTATAACTTTGTTCAAACCGAAAATGTATGTAACAGGCAGAAGGAGACACCTCCGACCCCATAAAGTATATATATTCTGGCTCAGGATCAACAGCCGAGTCGATATAGCCGTGTCCGTCTGTCCGTCTGCCTGTCTATCCGTCTGTATGTCCTTGTGCAGATCTAGATCTAAGCTATTATAAGGGAAAGAACTACCAAATTTGGTGACAGTATGTGTTATTATTGCATGCTGATCAAGTTTATTTTGATTTACGCCACGCCTCCTTCCGCCCCTGTAAATCAAAAAAAAATTGATTACAAGCACAATTTTGATGCCATATTGTTCAGTTTCGGTGTATATGATAACTATAGCTAGCCAGATAATCTCTGAATTTGGTAACAATCGGATAATAAACACAGAAGTTATTCAGCTTAACGTTTTCCATAGCTGTAAGCAGCGCTGCCGGCAGCGCTGCTTGAAGCATTGTGCCGAATCGTGTGTGCGTGTACGGTGGTGAAATGGGTTAAGTTGTGGACTGCAAAACGAACAGTACTATTATGCGTTTACGGGTTCGAGTCCCGCCCGCATCAAAAATTAAATGTGTGCAAAAATGTTTTTTTTTTTTATTTTATATTTTGACTTTGCATAAATATTATAAGGTCATAGCCTTTTACGGTCAAAATATGATTGTAGCCGT
This sequence comes from Zaprionus ghesquierei, assembly GCA_018904095.1. Lineage (NCBI taxonomy): Eukaryota > Metazoa > Arthropoda > Insecta > Diptera > Drosophilidae > Zaprionus > Zaprionus ghesquierei. The sequence continues at coordinate 9,499 of JAEIGP010000252.1, read as the reverse complement.
TTTTTTGTTCCGCAAATAAATTATGCACAAGCAGCTGGGTAGCGGGTATATTACAGTCGAGCACACTCGACTGTAACTTTCTTAGTTGTTTTATTTTTAGTTTTTATTAAATTGTATGTTTAAGTTAAATTAAGTTATTTAATTGTATGTTTATGATTATTATTTATTATTAAATAGCAACAACAACACGCATCATGCATTCGTACTTTGTTTTTTATCGTGCAAGAATTTCCGAATGGTCTTATTATGTTACTTTACCAAAATTTGCGTAATGGCTTAATGATCGAATGGAGAAGTGGTGGACCTCTTAGGTAATGGGTCTAAGGTTCGACGCCGCATGCATGCGTGTCATTTTGGGGGCCACCGAACTTTTTTTTTTTTTCCAAAAATAAGTTTTTGCCTCACTTTTCGAGCTACCTTCATGAAACATTGTATACATGTTTCTTATTGCTGCCCGCTGTAAATAGGTCGGAACGACCCGGTACGGACCGATACATCGTATAGATGCCATAGAACCTATCGGTCGTTTTTTTTAACAAAGTTTTTTAAAAGTTATAGTGCTCGAGAACCCTTTACATTCAAGTAAATAAAGAGGTCTTAAAATGGCACATATCGTTTTTTACATGCACGTATTCGATTTATAGTCCTCAACAGGTAGAATTATTATTTTTACTGTTTAAGTGATCAATCTTGGATTTTTTTGGTACCTGAATAAAAGTTATACGTTTTCAATACTTTTTACTCCTTTTGCCAGCAACGCTGCTTGCAGCATTGTGCCGAATAGTGTGTGCGTGTACGGTGGTGAAATGGAATTATTGAATTGAATTGTTTTTTTATTTTAGATTTTGACCTTGCATAAATATTGACCTTTTACGGTCAAAATATTGTATGATTGTGGCCGTTCTTTATTGTTCCGCAAATAATTTTGATGTACGAGCAGCTGGGTAACGGGTATATTACAGTCGAGCACACTCGAATGTAGCTTTCTTACTTGTTTTTATACCCGCTACTCATAGAGTAGAAGGGTATTATAACTTTGTTCAAACCGAAAATGTATGTAACAGGCAGAAGGAGACACCTCCGACCCCATAAAGTATATATATTCTGGCTCAGGATCAACAGCCGAGTCGATATAGCCGTGTCCGTCTGTCCGTCTGCCTGTCTATCCGTCTGTATGTCCTTGTGCAGATCTAGATCTAAGCTATTATAAGGGGAAAGAACTACCAAATTTGGTGACAGTATGTGTTATTATTGCATGCTGATCAAGTTTATTTTTGATTTACGCCACGCCTCCTTCCGCCCCTGTAAATCGAAAAAAAATTGATTACAAGCACAATTTTGATGCCATATTGTTCAGTTTCGGTGTATATGATAACTATAGCTAGCCAGATAATCTCTGAATTTGGTAACAATCGGATAATAAACACAAAAGTTATTCAGCTTAACGTTTTCCATAGCTGTAAGCAGCGCTGCCGGCAGCGGAAATTCCTTATTTGTACAGGAAATAATAAGAATGCCTTACAATGCAAATTTTTGCAGATGTTGGATAACAGCGTCAGTAGCTGAGCGGAAAAGCGATGAACTCCTGAACCGATTCCCAGCTTATGCCGCTTAAGCTTTTTCTTTTTTTTTTAAGAACTTATACTTTAATTTTTATAACCGCTACTCATAGAGTAGAAGGGTATTATAACTTTGTTCAAACCAAAAATGTATGTAACAGGCAGAAGGAGACACCTTCGACCCCATAAAGTATATATATTCTGTCTCAGGATCAACAGCCGAGTCGATATAGCCATGTCCGTCTGTCCGTCTGTCCGTCTGTCTGTCCGTGTGAAAGTCTAGATCTCAGCTATTATAAGAGCTAGGACTACCAAATTTAGTGACAATATGTGCTATTATTGCACGCTGATCAAGTTTATTTTGGATTTTGGCCACGCCCCCGTAAATCGAATAAACATTGATTACAAGCGCAATTTTGATGCCATATTGTTCATTTTCGGTTTACATGATAAGTATAGCTAGCCAAATGATCTCTGATAACTATAGCTAGCCAGATGATCTCTGAAAATTTGGTAACAATCGGATAATAAACACAGAAGTTATTCAGCTTAACGTTTTCCACAGCTGTGAGCAGCGCTGCCGGCAGCGCTGCTTGCAGCATTGTGCCGAATCGTGTGTGCGTGTACGGTGGTGAAATGGGTTAAGTTGTGAACTGCAAAACGAACAGTACTATTATGCGTTTACGGGTCCCGCCCGCATCAAAAATTAAATGTGTGCAAAAATGTTTTTTTTATACCCGCTACTCATAGAGTAGAAGGGTATTATAACTTTGTTTAAACCGAAAATGTATGTAACAGGCAGAAGGAGACACCTCCGACCCCATAAAGTCGATATAGCCATGTCCGTCTGTCCGTCTGTCTGTCCGTGTGAAAATCTAGATCTCAGCTATTATAAGAGCTAGGACAACTAAATTTGTTGACAATATGTGTTATTATTGCACGCTGATCAAGTTTATTTTGGATTTTAGCCACGCCCCCTTCCGCCCCCGCAAATCGAAAAAACATTGATAACAAGTGCAATTTTGATGTCATATTGTTCATTTTCGGTTTACATGATAAGTATAGCTAGCCAGATGATCTCTGAAAATTTGGTAACAATCGGATAATAAACACAGAAGTTATTCAGCTTAACGTTTTCCATAGCTGTAAGCAGCGCTGCCGGCAGCGCTGCTTGAAGCATTGTGCCGAATCGTGTGTGCGTGTACGGTGGTGAAATGGGTTAAGTTGTGAACTGCAAAACGAACAGTACTATTATGCGTTTACGGGTCCCGCCCGCATCAAAAATTAAATGTGTGCAAAAATGTTTTTTTTATACCCGCTACTCATAGAGTAGAAGGGTATTATAACTTTGTTTAGACCGAAAATGTATGTAACAGGCAGAAGGAGACACCTCCGACCCCATAAAGTCGATATAGCCATGTCCGTCTGTCCGTCTGTCTGTCCGTGTGAAAATCTAGATCTCAGCTATTATAAGAGCTAGGACAACTAAATTTGTTGACAATATGTGTTATTATTGCACGCTGATCAAGTTTATTTTGGATTTTAGCCACGCCCCCTTCCGCCCCCGCAAATCGAAAAAACATTGATAACAAGTGCAATTTTGATGTCATATTGTTCATTTTCGGTTTACATGATAAGTATAGCTAGCCAGATGATCTCTGAAAATTTGGTAACAATCGGATAATAAACACAGAAGTTATTCAGCTTAACGTTTTCCATAGCTGTAAGCAGCGCTGCCGGCAGCGCTGCTTGAAGCATTGTGCCGAATCGTGTGTGCGTGTACGGTGGTGAAATGGGTTAAGTTGTGGACTGCAAAACGAACAGTACTATTATGCGTTTACGGGTTCGATTCCCGCCCGCATCAAAAATTAAATGTGTGCAAAAATGTTTTTTTTTTTTATTTTATATTTTGACTTTGCATAAATATTATAAGGTCATAGCCTTTTACGGTCAAAATATGATTGTAGCCGTTTTTTTGCTCCGCAAATAAATTATGCACAAGCAGCTGGGTAGCGGGTATATTACAGTCGAGCACACTCGACTGTAACTTTCTTAGTTGTTTTATTTTTAGTTTTTATTAAATTGTATGTTTAAGTTAAATTAAGTTATTTAATTGTATGTTTATGATTATTATTTATTATTAAATAGCAACAACAACACGCATCATGCATTCGTACTTTGTTTTTATCGTGCAAGAATTTCCGAATGGTCTTATTATGTTACTTTACCAAAATTTGCGTAATGGCTTAATGATCGAATGGAGAAGTGGTGGACCTCTTAGGTAATGGGTCTAAGGTTCGACGCCGCATGCATGCGTGTCATTTTGGGGGCCACCGAACTTTTTTTATTTTTTCCAAAAATAAGTTTTTGCCTCACTTTTTGAGCTACCTTCATGAAACATTGTATACATGTTTCTTATTGCTGCCCGCTGTAAATAGGTCGGAACGACCCGGTACGGACCGATACATCGTATAGATGCCATAGAACCTATCGGTCGTTTTTTTAACAAAGTTTTTTAAAAGTTATAGTGCTCGAGAACCCTTTACATTCAAGTAAATAAAGAGGTCTTAAAATGGCACATATCGTTTTTTACATGCACGTATTCGATTTATAGTCCTCAACAGGTAGAATTATTATTTTTACTGTTTAAGTGATCAATCTTGGATTTTTTTGGTACCTGAATAAAAGTTATACGTTTTCAATACTTTTTACTCCTTTTGCCAGCAACGCTGCTTGCAGCATTGTGCCGAATAGTGTGTGCGTGTACGGTGGTGAAATGGAATTATTGAATTGAATTGTTTTTTTATTTTAGATTTTGACCTTGCATAAATATTGACCTTTTACGGTCAAAATATTGTATGATTGTGGCCGTTCTTTATTGTTCCGCAAATAATTTTGATGTACGAGCAGCTGGGTAACGGGTATATTACAGTCGAGCACACTCGAATGTAGCTTTCTTACTTGTTTTTATACCCGCTACTCATAGAGTAGAAGGGTATTATAACTTTGTTCAAACCGAAAATGTATGTAACAGGCAGAAGGAGACACCTCCGACCCCATAAAGTATATCTATTCTGGATCAGGATCAACAACCGATTCGATATAGCCATGTCCGTCTGTCCGTCTGTCTGACGTCTGTCTGTCCGTGTGAAAATCTAGATCTCAGCTATTATAAGAGCTAGAACTACCAAATTTAGTGACAGTATGTGTTATTATTGCACGCTGATCAAGTTTATTTTTTATTTTGGCCAGGCCCCCTTTCGCCCCTGTAAATCGAAAAAAATTGATTACAAGCACAATTTTGATGCCATATTGTTCATTTTCGGTGTATATGATAACTATAGCTAGCCAGATAATCTCTGAAAATTTGGTAACAATCGAATTATAAACACAAAAGTTATTCGGTTTAACGTTTTCCATAGCTGTAAACAGCGCTGCCGGCAGCGCAAATTCTTTATTTGTACAGGAAATAATAAGAATGCCATACAATGGAAATTTTTGCAGTTGTTGGATAACAGCGTCAGTAGCTTAGTGCAAAAGCGATGAACTCCTGAACCGACAGGCCCGTGATACGATTCCCAGTTCATGCCGCTTAAGCTTTTTCTTTTTTTATACCCGCTACTCATAAAGTAAAAGGGTATTATAACTTTGTTCAAACCGAAAATGTATGTAACAGGCAGAAGGAGACACCTCCGACCCCATAAAGTATATATATTCTGGCTCAGGATCAACAGCCGAGTCGATATAGCCGTGTCCGTCTGTCCGTCTGCCTGTCTATCCGTCTGTATGTCCTTGTGCAGATCTAGATCTAAGCTATTATAAGGGAAAGAACTACCAAATTTGGTGACAGTATGTGTTATTATTGCATGCTGATCAAGTTTATTTTTGATTTACGCCACGCCTCCTTCCGCCCCCTGTAAATCGAAAAAAATTGATTACAAGCACAATTTTGATGCCATATTGTTCAGTTTCGGTGTATATGATAACTATAGCTAGCCAGATAATCTCTGAATTTGGTAACAATCGGATAATAAACACAGAAGTTATTCAGCTTAACGTTTTCCATAGCTGTAAGCAGTGCTGCCGGCAGCGGAAATTCCTTATTTGTACAGGAAATAATAAGAATGCCTTACAATGCAAATTTTTGCAGATGTTGGATAACAGCATCAGTAGCTGAGTGGAAAAGCGATGAACTCCTGAACCGACAGGCCCGTGGTTCGATTCCCAGCTTATGCCGCTTAAGCTTTTACTTTTTTTTTTTTAAGAACTTATACTTTAATTTTTATAACCGCTACTCATAGAGTAGAAGGGTATTATAACTTTGTTCAAACCAAAAATGTATGTAACAGGCAGAAGGAGACACCTCCGACCCCATAAAGTATATATATTCTGTCTCAGGATCAACAGCCGAGTCGATATAGCCATGTCCGTCTGTCCGTCTGTCTGTCCGTGTGAAAATCTAGATCTCAGCTATTATAAGAGCTAGGACTACCAAATTTAGTGACAATATGTGCTATTATTGCACGCTGATCAAGTTTATTTTGGATTTTGGCCACGCCCCCTTCCGCCCCCGTAAATCGAATAAACATTGATTACAAGCGCAATTTTGATGCCATATTGTTCATTTTCGGTTTACATGATAAGTATAGCTAGCCAAATGATCTCTGATAACTATAGCTAGCCAGATGATCTCTGAAAATTTGGTAACAATCGGATAATAAACACAGAAGTTATTCAGCTTAACGTTTTCCACAGCTGTGAGCAGCGCTGCCGGCAGCGCTGCTTGCAGCATTGTGCCGAATCGTGTGTGCGTGTACGGTGGTGAAATGGGTTAAGTTGTGAACTGCAAAACGAACAGTACTATTATGCGTTTACGGGTCCCGCCCGCATCAAAAATTAAATGTGTGCAAAAATGTTTTTTTTATACCCGCTACTCATAGAGTAGAAGGGTATTATAACTTTGTTTAAACCGAAAATGTATGTAACAGGCAGAAGGAGACACCTCCGACCCCATAAAGTATATATATTCTGGCTCAGGATCAACAGCCGAGTCGATATAGCCATGTCCGTCTGTCCGTCTGTCTGTCCGTGTGAAAATCTAGATCTCAGCTATTATAAGAGCTAGGACAACTAAATTTGTTGACAATATGTGTTATTATTGCACGCTGATCAAGTTTATTTTGGATTTTAGCCACGCCCCCTTCCACCCCCGCAAATCGAAAAAACATTGATAACAAGTGCAATTTTGATGTCATATTGTTCATTTTCGGTTTACATGATAAGTATAGCTAGCCAGATGATCTCTGAAAATTTGGTAACAATCGGATAATAAACACAGAAGTTATTCAGCTTAACGTTTTCCATAGCTGTAAGCAGCGCTGCCGGCAGCGCTGCTTGAAGCATTGTGCCGAATCGTGTGTGCGTGTACGGTGGTGAAATGGGTTAAGTTGTGGACTGCAAAACGAACAGTACTATTATGCGTTTACGGGTTCGAGTCCCGCCCGCATCAAAAATTAAATGTGTGCAAAAATGTTTTTTTTTTTATTTTATATTTTGACTTTGCATAAATATTATAAGGTCATAGCCTTTTACGGTCAAAATATGATTGTAGCCGTTTTTTTGTTCCGCAAATAAATTATGCACAAGCAGCTGGGTAGCGGGTATATTACAGTCGAGCACACTCGACTGTAACGTTCTTAGTTGTTTTATTTTTAGTTTTTATTAAATTGTATGTTTAAGTTAAATTAAGTTATTTAATTGTATGTTTATGATTATTATTTATTATTAAATAGCAACAACAACACGCATCATGCATTCGTACTTTGTTTTTTTATCGTGCAAGAATTTCCGAATGGTCTTATTATGTTACTTTACCAAAATTTGCGTAATGGCTTAATGATCGAATGGAGAAGTGGTGGACCTCTTAGGTAATGGGTCTAAGGTTCGACGCCGCATGCATGCGTGTCATTTTGGGGGGCCACCGAACTTTTTTTATTTTTTCCAAAAATAAGTTTTTGCCTCACTTTTTGAGCTACCTTCATGAAACATTGTATACATGTTTCTTATTGCTGCCCGCTGTAAATAGGTCGGAACGACCCGGTACGGACCGATACATCGTATAGATGCCATAGAACCTATCGGTCGTTTTTTTTAACAAAGTTTTTTAAAAGTTATAGTGCTCGAGAACCCTTTACATTCAAGTAAATAAAGAGGTCTTAAAATGGCACATATCGTTTTTTACATGCACGTATTCGATTTATAGTCCTCAACAGGTAGAATTATTATTTTTACTGTTTAAGTGATCAATCTTGGATTTTTTGGTACCTGAATAAAAAGTTATACGTTTTCAATACTTTTTACTCCTTTTTGCCAGCAACGCTGCTTGCAGCATTGTGCCGAATAGTGTGTGCGTGTACGGTGGTGAAATGGGATTATTGAATTGAATTGTTTTTTTTTTTTTTAGATTTTGACCTTGCATAAATATTGACCTTTTACGGTCAAAATATTGTATGATTGTGGCCGTTCTTTATTGTTCCGCAAATAATTTTGATGTACGAGCAGCTGGCTAACGGGTATATTACAGTCGAGCACACTCGAATGTAGCTTTCTTACTTGTTTTTATACCCGCTACTCATAGAGTAGAAGGGTATTATAACTTTGTTCAAACCGAAAATGTATGTAACAGGCAGAAGGAGACACCTCCGACCCCATCAAGTATATCTATTCTGGATCAGGATCAACAACCGATTCGATATAGCCATGTCCGTCTGTCCGTCTGTCTGACGTCTGTCTGTCCGTGTGAAAATCTAGATCTCAGCTATTATAAGAGCTAGAACTACCAAATTTAGTGACAGTATGTGTTATTATTGCACGCTGATCAAGTTTATTTTTTATTTTGGCCAGGCCCCCTTTCGCCCCTGTAAATCGAAAAAAATTGATTACAAGCACAATTTTGATGCCATATTGTTCAGTTTTGGTGTATATGATAACTATAGCTAGCCAGATAATCTCTGAAAATTTGGTAACAATCGAATAATAAACACAGAAGTTATTCAGTTTAACGTTTTCCATAGCTGTAAACAGCGCTGCCGGCAGCGCAAATTCTTTATTTGTACAGGAAATAATAAGAATGCCATACAATGGAAATTTTTGCAGTTGTTGGATAACAGCGTCAGTAGCTTAGTGGAAAAGCGATGAACTCCTGAACCGACAGGCCCGTGATTCGATTCCCAGTTCATGCCGCTTAAGCTTTTTCTTTTTTTATACCTGCTACTCATAGAGTAAAAGGGTATTATAACTTTGTTCAAACCGAAAATGTATGTAACAGGCAGAAGGAGACACCTCCGACCCCATAAAGTATATATATTCTGGCTCAGGATCAACAGCCGAGTCGATATAGCCGTGTCCGTCTGTCCGTCTGCCTGTCTATCCGTCTGTATGTCCTTGTGCAGATCTAGATCTAAGCTATTATAAGGGAAAGAACTACCAAATTTGGTGACAGTATGTGTTATTATTGCATGCTGATCAAGTTTATTTTTGATTTACGCCACGCCTCCTTCCGCCCCTGTAAATCGAAAAAAAATTGATTACAAGCACAATTTTGATGCCATATTGTTCAGTTTCGGTGTATATGATAACTATAGCTAGCCAGATAATCTCTGAATTTGGTAACAATCGGATAATAAACACAGAAGTTATTCAGCTTAACGTTTTCCATAGCTGTAAGCAGTGCTGCCGGCAGCGGAAATTCCTTATTTGTACAGGAAATAATAAGAATGCCTTACAATGCAAATTTTTGCAGATGTTGGATAACAGCATCAGTAGCTGAGTGGAAAAGCGATGAACTCCTGAACCGACAGGCCCGTGGTTCGATTCCCAGCTTATGCCGCTTAAGCTTTTTTTTTTTTTTTTAAGAACTTATACTTTAATTTTTATAACCG